>JAULBR010093970.1:0-11959 GCA_032355825.1 Melanodrymia aurantiaca
CCCCGCCACTGTAGCTATTGTTCAGTCAAACATAGACTTGAAATAATGACCAAGTGTTGATACAACCGCGCATTTGACATCCAATAACAACTGATTAATAATTAATCAATGCATTCAAGTGGTGTCATCAAACAAACAAACAAACAAACAAACAAACTTCATCTTTGTATCTTTGTTGTTCTAGACAGTGGGAGGGGGGGGGAGGCCACTGTAGCTCTTGTTCAGTCAAACATAGACTTTGAATAATGAATCACTTAAAAGACAGCATGACATTTGGCCTCCAGTGAATATGTGCGTCGCCACTTTGACAGACATCCAGACGTGTGCCTACAGGTACATGAAACATAAAAACGCATTAATCTCTTCAGCCAGCTAATAATGTACGAGCCAGAATCCTGCAGCGTTCGGTACGCTAAAAATATCTGTCGCCAATCATCGCGAATAGTGATAAAATCAAACCTTGCTTTGTCCAAATCTCTGCCTTCATAACTAGTCATTTTTTAGCATAAAATTGAATATCCTGTCTGTATGTTTCTTCTTTGTACCTACAGTTCAATCCCGTTGGCTCGAACATCGTCGGTGCTCGAGAAACTGTGCGACCGATCGGGTAGTTCGACCCAAGCATCAGCAACTTAATACATCTACATGTATAAGGGTTTAATTCGGGACTTCGATCCTGTTTTGAAAGTTTCCATGTATTCGTCGACCATTCCGCGTTTGAGCCAACGAGATTCTACTGTATAAGGTATATATGTTGTAAATTGTATAAATGTTTTGCATCCTGTTCAATGATTATATGCAATAACAATTTATCTTATCTTATCTTAACTTTAATAATTTTCCTTCTTAAAATTGGAGTGGGAAAGTACACATAAAAGACCGCTTGTTGTTATTTGGTAAGAGTTGCCTATGTGGCAGCAGGTTTTTATTCTGAGACCATGTGTCAAAATAATAACTGCGTTTTACATCCAATAACTGCTGATTATTAATCAATGTGTTCCAGTGTTGTCGCTAAACAATTTTTATTTTTTTTTTATCTTAAACATAAATAAAATTGTCCTTTTGTCGAATTAGCATTTGAGATAATTTTACAGACTTTGGATTTGTAATGTTTAGTGGTTAAAGGGGCATAGACAGAGTTGCATTACATACATGATGTGGTAATTTTTGGACATTTATTTTTGACAAAATTAGCAAACCATATATTTTTAGCTATATATATCAGCACTACACTAGACGTCTAACTATGATAATTTTTACATCTACAACAAACTACAAGGAGCTATTTTTAGACCGTACATCATTATATTTACAATAAACCCAGCCACCAGCAGATTCATATGTTAATAACAATACATCAGAAATTTTTTGTTCAGCAATATAATTTTATAGCTAATTGAAATATGTTCAAACAAGCAAAACCCAACTTTTAATCATGCTACTTAATCATTTTCCATTACGGTATATTGAATAAACACCACTTTAAAAACAAATCGGAATTATAGACAAAAAAAAAATTGGGCACTAATTAAAATAGATGTATGTTCAAACAAGCAAACCCTAAACTTTAATCATGCTACTTTAATAATTTTCCATATTATATTAAACTTTACTTTAAAAGATATTTGAATTATAAAACAAAATTCAATTGGTCACTCACCCCATTTCTAAAAACTACAAAGCACAGCAATATTAAACTACTTAACAACAAAAAATCTACTTACCTGTAATTCATATGCTGCAGTAGTAAAACAAAAAAACAAAAAAACACAAAATGAACTCACCTTGACAAATAGCATTGCATGCACTGCTCTGCATTGTCTCCCCTGTGCAGGGTTTGCCGCCGTTCAGTGGCGCAGGGTTGGTGCACGAGCGTGTCCGGTGTTGCTTCCCTTTACCGCACTTCGCGGAGCAGTCCGTCCACTGGCTCCACGTGGACCAGGCACCGTTCACTAAACATAATACATGTACAGGTTAATACAGTTTAAAGCGGAAACAGTAAATTTTTATTGTCATTTCTGTTCTTGAAATAATAGCTGTAGATTGTTGGATGGGGTACATTAAAAAAATTGTTTTAGTCTTCAGACCTGTCAACCCTCTTGTTTTCCACAGGAGTCTCCTGTTTATTCTTGATTATTCCTTTTTCTCCTGCCCACAAGGAATTTTCTCCTGTTAAATCACAATTTTCTAAGAATACACAAATTCCTATCTACCTTTTTAAAACCATGAAAGAAGTTTTTCATTTGCCCATTTTGGTTGATTTCGGTTCTGTGTGCATTTTTAAAAATCATAGTTTGCCAAAGTAAGAATTGTAGGACATATGGAGTCATAAAACGGTGTTCTATTTTCACATTATATTTATTGTCATATAAATGTCTATGAAATGTATATAATTATATTTTTTTTATGTAAAACGATGTTTTAAATGTTTATTTATTTTCGAACATGAATCTCCTGTTTTTTGGTCTAATCTCCCATTTCTGGGGCCCTATCTCCTTTTATGCCAGGGTTCAAGATTGACAGGTCTGGTTTTAGTACTTATGTCACTAATTGAAAAACCTAAAAGATGTCCCTTCATAGCAACCACCCACCACCACCCATCTCTTTCAATTGGGATTCGAACCCAGTACCTACCAGTGTTAATCCTGATGCATCAACCACGGCGCTACGGAAGCCTGTTGTACAGATTCTTTATTTTTGTTTATTTATAGCACTAAAAATACTACTTGGATAACATTAGCTCCTATTATTCGCACCACCCTGACTTGGAACAAAGAGAAGTACATGCTGGCCTTTCTGTTTGCATTGCTTATTGACTAACAGACTCATAAACAGACGACATTTGTTTCAACAAGACGGGAATGTCTTTAACATTCGCATTAGCCAAGATGTAATGAAAATCAGCATATGTTACCTTAAACGCGTCCCAGGTGCACAACAAACAGACGTACTTAGGTAAAGATAGTGTAGAGAAAAAATGTCTGACGGTAACAAACTGTGAATGTTATTAAAGCTTGTTGGGTCACAGACCAGAATATCTCAAAGAGAATTTTGTATTTAGGCATACAAAATATATATGTTTCCCGTTCCCAACCGACTCTAATATTATGTCGTGACCCAGAACAAATTGAAGGAAAACATTTTAATTTTCCGGAATTTAAAAAAAAAAATTTACCGAAAATTTTAAAACATTTACGAAAAATTCAGTTTTAACGAAAACATTTAATATAAATAAAAAAAATTCTGACCTACCTACCCTATATTATTAAGGATGAAACTAAAAACACACATTTTATTATTTTAGGCCTTAACATGTACAGATTCCTCAATGCAAATTGAAAAAATAAACACACTCTAAATGCAACTAGCCGTGAGAAAAATTAACCCATTAAAGAAGGAATATCTATAAATGAACTGCGAATGATGGAAATTGTAGCCAAATAGTCTGTTCGCGTCAGTCTATCTGTCACATATTTGGCAATAAAAGTGAGTCGTGAATTAGAGTTTAACATTTTTGGCAAAGTTATTTTAGTAAAATACTTCAATAGCCAAAAGATGGTTTTAAAGATAAGTTTGAAAACTTTCATGGAATGGAATAAATAAAGACATACAAATTACCCACGTTACTGTCAGGATAATTATCTTTAATCCAGAATTAAATGTTTACGGAAGCAACAAAGTCCGCCATGTTAGTCACAAATGACTACATCACATACCAAGTGCAAGCGAACTTTAAAATTAGCTAATAGTAATACAATGTGCATGTATGAGAGAGAAACTGTAATAGTGATATATGAGAGGAAAAATGTGGAAAGAAATTAATATTTTTTTTAGGTTAGACAAGTGGATGTTGGTTAGTTATTTATAACTTGTTTACGTGTTTATATCCAGGGCTTCTAGAATTAAAAATAAATTCACTGGCCATATATAGGGTCAGTGGATTTTTAAATTCCCTGGCCTTACTTAAATATTCACTTGATCAAAGAATTTGTTTAGTGGCCCGAGTCAGAAAAATAATTGGCCGTGGGCATCGGGCCACCATATTCTAGAACCTCTGTTATATCCAATTAAGGTTCAAGCACGTCTGTCATGATCATGCAATCAATCCAGTTGCCTCAACAGCCTGTCCAGGACAGAAGTTAGTGTTAGTATGAGGAAACCTGCTACTTCGAATTGATAAGTAACAAGGGTTTCCTCTATAATACTAACACTAACGTCTGTCCTGGAATAACGTCTGTCCTGGACAGACAGACAATCGAGGCAGCAGAATTACATTACCATGATAGACGTGCTTGAACTTTAATTGGTTATAATTGGATAGAAGGAGGTAAATAAGAAATAACTATAACTACCCTACAGTTTGTAAAAAAAAAACTGCAGCAGTAAAGTTGATAAATATTGCGCCAAAAAATCTGACTGAACAACTTTTAATCAACGAAGTGCAATATTTTATGTTTTGATGAGGGGAAGGGTTATTAAAATATTTACTCTAGAACTGCAAGATAAATATAATTGCAGATTTATTTCTATTTTAACCTATTCGCCAGCAACAAACCGAGTGCATTGAATCAGACATGGAAAACTACAAAGAAGAAAATTACAGAATTGTTGACGTCAAACTTTTTAAATGCTTCAGGAAACAGACTCGCGAGTTATTAAATATTTATGACAGGAAGTACCATGCACACATTTATGCCTCGCTAAATAAACTTGTTTCTGATCATATGCTAAACAAATATACGATAGACCGGTCTGGAAAGTTCTATTTTTGATAATTATTTTACAGGTAAAAAAAATTGTTTTTGTGTGGTTCCGGAACGAAAAACAATTTCTCTAAAAAAATTTGTTTGTTAAATAACAACACTACCGAAACACATTGATTATTAATTAGAGTTTATTGGATGTCAAACGCACGGTTATATCGACACTTGGTCAAAGAGGAAACCCGCTACTGTCACATAGACTACTCTTCTTCAAATAACAGCAAGGGATCTTCTATGTGCACATTCCCTACAGACGGGATAGCACACACCATGGCCTATGATAGATAGACTAGTCGTGGATCACTTGTTGGAATGGGAAATAACCCAATGGTTCCACTGACGAGGAATGATCCATCGACCTATCGAACCTCAGGTGGATGTTCTTGTGCTGAGCTATGACAGGGCTCACCCTGTAGGTAGCCAAATTAGCCAAATGCTCATTTTAAAAAAGTATGGGTAAAAATATTAGCTAACAAATTTTTGATATAAGTATAAATTAGCCTCTTTTAAACTTTTTCATACAAAATACCCCAATTTTTGGAGAAGTGGCTAAAATAAAATTGTTTCCAGAGTGAGCACTGCTATGATTGGTCAGTTAAACAGGAAAAAACACCTTTTTTGCTACAACCTTTTTAATAGTCTAAAAATAGAACACTCATAAAAAGCCACAAGATTTTTAACAAATGTATGTTTTATTTCTCCGTGTATAACGTCCCTGTCAAACAGAATAAAATGGTGAAATATAGAGGTGTAGTGTTTTTTCACTTTTGACAACAATCCTAATATTTTCTCCACAATTTCCTGTCTGGAAAAAGCCATTACGTAATCCATTAGTTAAACGTCTGTCACAACAAATGATATGTATGTTATCTTTGAAAATCTGTTTCCTTCAGGTCCCAAGATGATTTGGCGAAATTAGCTGAGATAGTTGGAGGTAGTTAATTACGTAGATTCCGAGAAACATTTTTTACATCTGTAACGCACCTGGAAAGAAGTATTACTTTGTGTGTTTATCACACAATGTCATCTTATCCATTTGGCATACCTTGTCATTTACAATATATATTACGGTACATACAATCAACGCTGGCTGCGCCTTGTTCAGAAACAGTAGCACATTTAAAACATGTTAAAACTATCTCAAATAAGGTAGACCGTATTAATAATGTAGATACAGTCACCAGCTTGAATGATATATTGTTATCAGCTGGAATAAGATACTGTGACCAGCTTAAATAATATATTATTATTGGCTTGAATAAGATACTATGACCAGCTTGAATATATTGTTATCAGCTTCAATAAAATAGAGACTAGCTTGAATAAGATACTGTGACCAGCTTGAATAACACTGTGACCAGCTTGAATGAGGTACTGATATCAGCTTGAATAAGATCATGTGACCAGCTTGAATAAACTAGTGTGACCAGCTTGAATAAACTAGTGTGACCAGCTTGAATAAAATAGTTTCCAGCATGATACTGATATCAGCTTGAATGGGATACTCTCTCCAGCTTGATTGACCACATATCCTATTTGCATTGATGATTTTGTCCCGAATTAAACCCGGATTGAATCTCGATACTGACGACTAACGAAGTTAAAGCGGCCAGTCTGGTGGGGATGGTGGACGCGACGTCGCCATCATTAGATCAGCTGACTCGGCACAAACGTACAATTGTAAACGGAATCGAGTCAGAGGTCTAATAAAGGGAAATGCTCACAAAGTGGATCATTGCACCAAGAATCGAAAGAGTAGAGAGATAGATCGCAGAACACAATTTGTTCAGACATGTAAAGTAAAGTTTGTTTTATTTAACGATGCCACTAGAAACACATCGATTATAAATCAGATGTTATTGGATGTAAGACGCATGGTTATGTTGACACATGGTCTCAGAGGAAACCCGCTGTCGCCACTTCATGGGCTACTCTTACCGAAAAACAGCAAGGGGTTCTTTTATGTGCACTATCCCATAGACAGAATAGCACACAACACGGAATTTGATAAACCAGTCGTGTTTCACTGGCTGGAACGGAAAATAGCTCATAAAAATGTTTTGCACTGTGGACGATCGATCTCTCGACCCATCCCGCCACAGGCGGACACTCTACCTCTGAGGTACGTCCCGCTTCCCATAACATCGAAGAAGACAACTTCACTACTGTAGACATGAAAAAAACCCAACCTTTTGGTATTTGATTATAGTGATGTAGCCTAATTAGTTTGTTATAGACGAAGCATAGAGTCAGACATAATGACATTACATGTGTAGTTTACAAGCTACGCGCCACATGTCAGTGATAAAGCATAGAGAAAGATGTATGGTACTGTAATCACATTATACCTGTGGTTTACAAGCCACGCGCCACACATCAGCAATGACATTATCTCATACGCGAGTTAGTCGATTATTTCATAAGGCCTCAAAAAAAAAGAGGTGTGTTTAGGGTAACCCGACCGACCCTAATTTTTTCAGCCGACTCTACCTATTTTATTGCTAAAATTGGAGAAAAAAATTTCATACGTGAATAACATCCATATTTATAATTATTAGTCTATAATTATGATCGAAACTGGAATGAGTGAACCGTTTTTGTGGGAAATGAAGATTCCGTTTTGATGCGGTTCCATTTCGTACCGCTGCGTTGGTGTTTAACGGAATGCGGCAAACATTTATGGATAAATAACCAATAAATATGCATACAACAAATTCGTTGTGGGAGGTTAAAAAAAATCTGCTTGTTTAAAAACATTTTATTTATGGATGACTATCTTTTCCCCCGCCATCTTTGATAAGGCAGGAATAAAATTATTTGTTAAAAAAAAGAACAAATAAAGGGCCTACCGACCCTAGCTTTTTCTGGCATGTTGCCCTAAACCCCCCCTTTTTTTTTTGGGCCTTATTTCAAGGCTTGATATGTACAATTAACACATTTATGAACTATTGAATAATATTGATAAACTTTGATATTTTAAACACAGGGTTGGATATATCCCATGCCTGGCAGGCCGGGGCTACCAGATTTTGCTCCTGGAATAAGTACTGCTTTAATAAGTGCTACTAAATAAATTCATGTCTATCAATAGAGCTTTGCATAAAAACTATTTTTCATACCTTTTCAACCACTTACAAGTATGTTTTTACTAAGTTACATTGTACAAGTGTTAATATCTGATTTAACTTTTTTTATTTTTGGGGCTACCTGAATGTGGTATTGGGCTACCAGAATGTCGATGTGTGGTAGCCCACTGGCTACCATTAAAAAGTCAAATGTTTCCAACCCTGTTAAACATGAATGCTTGTATTGACATAAACAGCTGTACACACAACATGATGTACATACATTTCAAGCACTTAGTATATATATATGGAGTAATTTCCATTGGCAAACGAAAATTACTCAGAACGACCTTGCTGCTTGCCTTGTTTACGGTTTTATCATATTGATCAGGTCTTTTGTTTGGTATTCAAATTAATAGCTGTGCCTTACATTTACCGGAGTTGAATGGCTCGAATGGCTACCGTTTCTAATGAGTTAACTGTCGATATGTATAGTTGTGCTCATCCACCCTGGTCCATGCTTTAGTCAGCAAATGTAAGAATAAGATGAGGAACAGCGCACATTGTAAAGCTGGACAATTGGTAATCAGAACTCAAGCTAGGGCAGACTTCTAGGGAGAAGTGACTTTCCCTTCTTACCCTCAGGAGAAGTTTTCAACAAGAGGGAGATTTAACTCTTCTTCTTTTTTTTTTAAATTAATTTTATTTTGTAGAATCAACCTAAATGTTATGGCTTAAATTGAATGTGAATGTAAGATCTTTCAATGTCTATATTTTGTTTTGTTTATTTTATTATTTATTTAATATTTAAAAAAAAAAATTTCATTTCACAAATCAACTTTTATTTATTTTGAAATTGATATTTAAGAAAGTTCTTTAAATACATTTTTAAAATGATGGTAATAACATGTTTCTGTGTTGTGAACATGTTAACAGCATATAATTATTGTTTTGATATCTATAGTCATTGCATTCAAATTTATATAATATTGAAAACGTGAGATCCTTAAAATATATATTAAATGCACCTGTAGGTTTTCTTTCTTGCAGTATGCATACATCTTTCATTGTACATAATGTTCAACAAGCCAATGGGAACCAGTGTAAAACCTTGTAAAAGATGGCAGTTTCGTTGGTTCACTTTTGGTTTTATATGGTCTGTTGGTTTCATTAGTTCACTTTTAGTTTTATATTGTGTTATTTCTTATCATGATGGCAAAATAAACATGTTTTTATGCAGCAATGCAGTTGAGAACATTTGTTGATGGAACAGGGTGACTTGAATTTTGCCTTGGCATTGGTAGGATACATTGAGTAGCTAAAGGTGAAGTATGTGTCCGCTCTGCTGTGTCATGTGTGGCCTGGCTAATGCTGAGTGGAAGCTCTGTCTGCTCAGACTTTCTCTTCACTAATTAGGCTACGGTTTCTTGATAAAAGAAATATTAATCCAACATAATTATATTAATTTAGGAAATTAGAAGATATGGAGTTGCTTATATATATATACATGTAGGAGTATCTTAATTTATTTTCCAAAAAATGTAATCATTGATGCCTTACTGCTTTGTGTCTTTTCAACAGACCACAGAAGAACTTGATAAGCTGACTGTAGATGAAAAGCTAAATGACATCGAGAGAGCAGTATATTTACTGAGGTTAGTAAAATGTTTGTAGATCAGGATAAATTTGGATGAGGGTTGCAGAAAGTTCTGCATTTGAACGGACCGAACAATTCCAAGCAGTAATAATTAACTACAGAAGTGAAATATGCCTACATTTGGTAGGCACATGACTGAGTAAGATCTTATGTTATTCATGCAAAAATAATTATATTTTATACAGTTTACCATTGGTCGCCAGGTGGCAATTAAAAGTCGTACAGACAAAATTTTGATCGCATTAGCGACCAAAACAGTCGCATTGTAGAGCACTGCATACCACAGCCTTTGTTAACCAGCACTGGCCAGTGTACTGTAAGTGTGTACACCTACACATTGAAGCACTCACTAGGGTTGGAGCTGCTCCTGCTCTTAACAATCCCACGCCTTGATTGGGATTCGAACCCGGTATCTACCAGACTGAAACCCGAAGCATTAACCACTACACCATTGAGGCCGCTCGTGCATAATAAAACAGATTATTTATGTTTATTGAAATTGTGTACAGGGGTAGATTTGCATATTACATGTGTAATATAACAAATGTTTAACTTTTTCTTATAAAAATATCAGTGCAACCTAATTCTCTTAGCAGAACAATATGATATCATGCATACTCATAGTAGCCTTTCGGACTGCCCTAAAAATCCTTAAAATTGAGCACTGAACATATCTATGTGTAGCAAAGCACATAATTGCTTAGACCTCAAAAAATATGTTCATCAAAACATTGTTAGATCAGGCAACGTCCACCCAGAAGTGAGAAAAGCTTACTTTTTATATAAAAATAAGCAGACTAGTTCAACAACAAACAATTCGTAAGCGCTCATTTGTTGAAGTATATAGTTCCAAGGAAGCACTCACAGCGTAGAGAAGGCATGCAGAGATTTCGGTTAAACATACTACTCATTTATTTGCAGGCTATGCTAACTAGTTCCTAATACTCCATGAAATTACCAAAACACTCCATAAAAGAATCCAGTATGTCATCTCCTATAGACCTGACATGATGTGTTCACTCTTTGGGACAGGATATTCTCAACTTTCATAAACATCTAGTTGTGTAATCGCTGATTTGACCGTGATTCGTCCGTACATGCCATATCTAATTCGAATGGGATGGCAGTGCTATTTCTGGGGGTTTTCTAGAGTTTTTGGAATAAATATTGAACCCGTACATGTACATTTATGATATCGGCATTTTTAAAACCTAAACAAAACAGCATTAGTAAAATAGATGGTTTTACAGAATAGTTACTTGTTTGGACAGCATTTTTCCTCAAAGTGTCTGAATGATGCAGCCAATCTTTGCAATGTACATAGCGTACGCACGCGTCAGCAAATTGGATAACGATTGCACGATCTACAGCGGAATAAACAAACAAATTTCCTGAACTTACAAGAATCCCAAACTTACAAGCACTGATGACAATGTTAACGGAAAAACAAGAAGCAATTTTTTGTCCTTGATACGACATGTTTAAAATAGAGGTGAAAAATGTTCTGAATGATGACAAAGTGTCAATATGCAGTTTCTGATCCAGGACACTCTAAATGACATAAAATCATCATAGAATATTGTATGTACTCGACTTCAAGGTTCGGCCATGTTTTGGCAGCTGGCAACTGGACTATATGTGTGTATAATCCCAACAGAAATAAAACCTACATGACTTGTATATGAGCTTATAGATTGATCCAGATTGCACTGTTTAGTCGGTTATGGTTCATTCATTTATAGGGTTAATCCTCTAGGTTTTGTTGACACTGGTAATTTCTGATTTCTGATGCATGAACAGAGGGTATTCTGTCATGACTATGAGAGAGTAACAATTGTTACCTTTTTTACTATGCTTCATTTGCTTCCACATGTTATAGTTATGTGATAATGACCTTTACATTGAGTTAGATTGTAAAACCTCCCAGGCAATTGAAACAGTGTCTGGATATAGCTGGACAATGGGCTCCCTGAAGCATGGAGTCAGTTGAACTAATTTGCTTGTGGATTATGTATACTGGTATATACATGTACATGTATACATATCAAATAAAGTCACGTACTCATATATATATATATAAATATACATGTAGGTCACTTAGGTAAAATGATGAAAGCATGTATTAATATTTAGTGTTTGTGTTGGTGACTGCATGGTTTTATATTAAAGTTGTCATGTTATTGTTGTGGTAAATACACAATGTAATTAAGGCAGTATGATGACTAATAACAGGGCTGGCCAAAGCACTGGTCCGTTCGCCAGTGGCGATCAAAAAATGCCACGGACGAGTTAAACTATTATCTAACTCGTCCGTCTGGCAATCGCCTATTTACATTTAAAATTTTTGTATATAAATTATATATTATATTTATTTATTAATAGTTCGAAATGAAGAAAAAAAATTTACTTAGGTTTTTATATTTTCCGCAAAACTCCCTCATAGTCCAAACTCAAACGGAAAAACCAAAATTAAT
>JAULBR010093981.1:0-11957 GCA_032355825.1 Melanodrymia aurantiaca
AACAGGTGTACAGTATTATGAGTATTGAATCTGTATCATATACCACAGTATATTAATTAATATTACAAACAGGTGTACAGTATTATGAGTATTGAATCTGTATCATATACCGCAGTATATTAATTAATATTACAAACAGGTGTACAGTATTATGAGTATTGAATCTGTATCATATACCACAGTATATTAATTAATATTACAAACAGGTGTAGAGTATTATGAGTATTGAATCTGTATCATATGCCACAGCATATTAATTGTTAGAAACAGGTGTACGATATTTAAATTGAAAATGTATCAATAATTATATACACACATGTTGCTGTATCTTTGTATAGCTATATTAAGATTATTCTTTTTTCAGTTATTCGACCATATAGCCGAGTGTATATATCGCTTTATGAAGGAACATACTTTGATGGACACAAACTTACCTTTAGGATTCACTTTTTCATTTCCATGTCAACAAAAAGGACTAGCACGTGCTTTTTTAACCACGTGGACAAAAGGCTTCAAGTGTGAAGGTGTGGAAGGACAAGATATTGTTAAGTTACTCCATGAAGCAATTAAGAGAAGAGGAGTAAGTATAGAGGATATATAAAGAGCTAAAAAGTATTATCAATATCAAAATTAAGTCCCAAGTGAAATAATTTTCTTTTGTCAAGAGCTTGAGCAAGTGATTAAAACGAAAATATTTCACGAGCAACTTAAACTTGATAATACATAGTAATTTAATATTCTATGTAATATTGTTTTTATCTTTCATTCATTATATCATTCTGTCTAATTGCGTTCATTATTAACAGAAATTAAATTAATGTGAACACTTGCAATATTTGTCTTAAAGGCATGACGTCATAGCACTTGCACCAGTGGTGATATTGCTTGGAAGTCATGACTAGAGGCATAGGACCAGGGTGGATTTTCAGTAAAGTCACTTGTCTTGGTTGATATCTGAATTCTCAATGAAGTCACTGGCCATGGTTGATATCTGAATTCTCAATGAAGTCACTTGTCTTGGTTGATATCTGAATTCTCAATGAAGTCACTGGTCTTGGTTGATATCTGAATTCTCAATGAATTCTCAATGAAGTCACTGGTCTTGGTTGATATCTGAATTCTCAATGAAGTCACAATGAAGTTACTGGTCTTGGTTGATATCTGAATTCTCTGTATCTAAGGTTGATAGCTGAATTCTCTGTATCTAAGGTTGATATCTGAATTCTCTGTATCTAAATAAAGTCACTGCACATCTTTAATCTCCGTATTGTCGCTCTGTTCTGGGTGTTATTAAGTATTTGTTTTATTTGACAGGATATAGATGTGGAGTGTCTGGCTGTGATAAACGACACTGTGGGTGCTCTGATGTCGTGTGCCCACAGTGATCGACAATGTGCTATCGGACTCATCTTAGGTAATACTTTCTTCCTTTTGCATAGGCAGCAAATCACTTTACCAATTTTAACATGTCCATTATACACATAAAACAAAGTTAAGCACCACTTATGTTTAATTGTGGGATTAGATAGCAACTGGGGAAAGTAATCAAATACATGGTTCATACAACTAATTCTATGTTTTGAATCTTATTGCATCATATATACATATTTGTATTGATAGTCTTTAGAAATGTTAGCCTAGTTTTGTACACTGCTGTAAATACAGTAAAATATACCAATATAAAATTGTATTTTATTGTTATGTATCATGTAAAAGGTAATAATTATAGTATACATGTATGTTTGTTTTAACATTATATAAAGTTATATTGTTTAACTCGGATTTAGCATAATTCATATAAGAAATTTAAATATATATACAAATTTTCATATTTAACCAATGTCTATATTGGCTGTAATTTCTATTTATAGGTACTGGTACTAATGCATGTTATATAGAAAAAATTGAAAATGTAGAACTATGGGATGGAGATGATGAAGATCCAAGGGAGGTAAGTTAAGTTTGTCATATTTTGGTATTAACATACCGGCTACTGTTCATAAATTATCTTACAAAATTATTCATCGTACGTGTAGCTTGTACCATGTTGAACCTTTGTGGCAATTCAAAAGGGATGTAAGAGATTGTGCTATCAATTTTAGAGAACCACGAAAATTTAAGAATACAATAAAGGATTTCACAATAATAGGGTATTAAACTATTATATCTTTTTTTGGTAAGATGTCTACATAATTTTATTTTGTATCTTTACTACTTGTTAATATCTACAATGACGTTGATATTTATTTCTGTAATTTATTTATGAAAATACAATGATAAAAACTTAATAGTTGTATTTTGTTGTTTTATAGGTAATAATAAACACAGAATGGGGTGCCTTTGGCAATGATGGAGCTCTCGACTTTGTACAAACAGAATTCGATCTTAAAGTTGATAGCCACTCACTGAATGCAGGAAAACAAATGTGAGTAGATTTAATTTCTCTAGTTTTTCTTAGTCTATTCCAAAGTTCAGACAATAACAGACGTAGACAACTGCTCATGTAGATGGAATAAGTATTTTGCATAGCATTTACCCCGAAGAGCGGGGCATAGCTCAGCGCAAGAGCGTCCGATTGAAGTTCGATAAGTCGACAGATAGATCCTCCTCAGTGGACCTGTTGGGTTATTTCCCATTCCAACCAGATGTCCATGACTGGTCCATCAGAGGCAGTGGTGTGTGCTATCCTGTTTTGGGAAAGTGCATGTAAAAGATCCATTTCTGTTATTCGAAGAAGAATAGCCTATGTGGTGGCAGCGTGGTTCTTCTGTGATCAAGTGTCGTTATAACCATGTGTTTGACATCCAATATCCTCTGATTAATAATCAATGTGTTCCAGTCGTGTCGTTAAACAAACAAACTTTGTCTTATCTTTAGCATTTACCCAAACAGCGCTTACATTAGGAGTTAAAGAGAATCTGCTAGTTTAAAGACCATCAGTCATGATTTTGGCGTGATCATTATGATTATATTTATGTCTTTCAATATCGGTGTTCGTGTTTGTTTTTTTGGTAGATATTACATGTACCGGTAGTGTACACCATTTATCAATGTTTCCTTTTTGCAGATATGAAAAGATGATCTCTGGGATGTATATGGGAGAAATTGCACGACTAGTATTGGAGAAACTAAGGAAGAGTGGTTTACTCTTTCAAGGTCAAGGTTCAACTGAAATGTCCACAAGGGGTCGCTTCTACACGAAATATGTGTCTGAAATTGAGAGGTACATATTGTCAGTTGACGAAATTTTATGTGCTCGAATTTCAAAATTGTGTTTAATTTGTTTAGTGATCTTCAACAAGTTTTATATTTATTTGAGAACAGAGTGTGACATAGAATTCAAAAGTACATGACAATTTCACATATACTGGAGTCACAAAGTTAGCCATTTCTTTGGCTGTCGGTGCTAATTCTGAAAAAAATATTAATTTATCAAATTTTCCAAAATGGTGGTCATTTTCCCAGAATTGTTCTAAAAATAGCCAATTACCAAAGTTAGTAGCTGAACTTTAAAAAATGTCATTGACTGTTTTTGCTACTCACATTGTGTGCCCTGCTGTGTTTAGTAAATAGTCTGAACAGGCAATAGCAAGCCAGGTGTTCTTTGACAAAATACAGCGTCACACTCCATCTTGCTATAACGGTAAAAATAAAGAACTAATAAACCCAATAACAAAACTCAACTGATTAATTCCTACATAGACAATCCAAATGTATTTCACATCACTCTTGAAGAAAAAGATATATTCTTGTCAATAAAATCAGTGGTTTATATACTACAAGTAAGCCAGCTATCTGAGTAGTTTGCCCTTTTCCTGTGTTCCTCTCTGCTTGGGTCTATCTTCAATGGATAAATGGAAGAACATGTTAATTTCAGCGATGTTGATGATCTTTTCAAGAATACAAAGCAGGTCTTTGAGGAAATGAACATCACTGGTTTCAACGACGAGGACTGTAGGATTGTACAGTACGTCTGCGCAGCGGTGTCTACGAGGGCGGCGTACTTAGCATCGGCCGGTAAGTGTCACTCCGCTGTTCACCATCGTTCTCCATCAGCTGGTCCTTCAATTGCAATTTACATAGTCATTCTTTTAACATAGGACAAAATCTGTTGTCATTGTCATTAATAACAAGGGATGGGGTGAGGATAATGGGCTGCAGTTCTATGCATAGATGAGAATCTTCCGGATTTATTCAGAATTCTGGATTTTTTATCAAATTTGTGACCATTCGTGGTTTTGCACAAACCACCAAATTTCAATCATCGAACCAACATGGCTTTTTTTACACTGGAATATGCCTAGAATCACTCCAATACAATTCAGAATTATTTTTTTCGCGCGACAGGCTTCAAAGCCCCCAAAATTCATAAAATATTTTCCTGAGTTTTTATGTCAAGCCATTCTCATGTATGATATGTACTTCTTCTTCTCGTCTGGTCTCATATACTCGCTAGACCCTCAGATGAGCTGTATCAGTGAGCTAAATCATCAGTTGTAGCTCACCATGGCTCCTCTAAGAGCCAAACTGCAAGAAATATAAAAAGAAATAAAATGTGTTTATAAAATGGACTGAAAATCAGAGTTTTTTATTTACAGGAATTGCTTGTATACTGAACAAGATGAAGAGGCCGGACGTGACTGTTGCTGTTGATGGTTCTCTGTACAGATTCCACCCTCATTTCCATGATCTCATGATGGAGAAAATCGGCCATCTTGTTGACAGCGGTATTCGAGTGAGTAATGATGAAAGTCATTCAGAACAAGTATTATTTTGATGCAAAATAACCATTTGCTTCATAAAGTAACTATTTGCATTATTATGCTGTCGTCCAGAACTGATAAATCAAAGGCTGTGGAATGTGCATATAAACGATCCTTTTCTGCTAATAAAAATGAGTAGTGTATGTGGCTGCAGCAGGTTTCTTCTGAGATCATGTTGATGGGAATTTTAATCCTGAAATACTGCATTCGATTATCAGGAATAAGCCATGGACTTCGAGTGGAATGTTATCAGAAATGGGTTTTTTGCGACAATAAAAATGCCATTCAAAACGAACTTTATAAAAAAATAATTCTGTGGATTGCTAATTTCTGCTATGAAAGTTTGAGGGCAGCAAGTCATTTAATTTAGTACCATGTGACCTGTACAAAGCAGACACTTAGAGCCATGTTACATGTATGTTAGTCATCTTGCTGCTTGATAGGTTTAACTGAAATTATTTTTTTATTCTCAAACCAGTACACTGCTAGTACACTGCTGCTTTTATTTTGATATACAACAAGTTGCAGTTATTACATCAGCATTGTTGCCATTCTAAATGTAATGAATAAGCATTGGAATTGTTTTATTCCTCAAACATGGGAAATAATACAATTTCAGATTTTATCAATTTTTATTTGCAAAGAAATGTTGTACGTATGATAATTTATTTATTAGCTTAACATGCATCTGAGTAAAATGAGAGCGTATAAATGTGTTTAATTAGTGCATGAGCCTTCAGAGACCTGACACTTAGTTTATCGAGTTCAAGTCAGTCAACAACGTCACAGTTGTGCAATACAGAAGGCTTTAAGCAATGTGTTTATATGACCATACATTATTTATGTCACTGTTTATTTTGAACTACAGTCAAACCTGTCCTAAGTGGCCAACTAAGGGAGTAACAACATATGACCTCTTAAGACAGGTGGCTGCTTAATACAGGTCATAATGCACTAAAATTGATGAATTGGTAGAATGTTATGGTGACCCTTTAAGACAGGTGATTGCTTAATACACATAGATAACAATAATTGGAAATGTTAATTAAGCTCATGGGTTTTACTGTCAGTCAGGAGACTGAATTCAGTCAGTGAAGAAATTCTAAAAATAAATAAATAAATTATATAACGTAATTTTGAAATTATAATGAATTTTCAATTATTTTTCATCACCCAAATTCACTGTTGTTAACACTCGTGATTAATCCAAACATTGATATACATTTCAGTTCAAGTGCATGCTGTCTTCCGACGGAAGTGGCAAAGGAGCCGCACTCGTGGCCGCGGTGGCAAATAGATTGAAAAAGGAGAAAGAAAATCGACAGCAGCAGAAACAAGTGGCAAATCAGTTAGAAGACTTAAAAATCAACTCATAATCAATCATCAGTTGTCTCTGACTATTCGAATCTCATTCTCATGCCCGATTCTTGTCACAGCTAGAAGAATCAGTCCCGTTGCCTAGCAACTAGTCGCTCGGTGCCACCACGAATCGTCGGGATACCTTCATCTGTGTTCTGTAATCAGTTTGTCAGTCGGGTAGACATTTTGTGAATGTGACGGAAATATCGTGTCACGAGAGAAACGACAATGTCTGGGCCTGTGACAATTCTGTCATCATTGATTAATTTATACGTTACAGCTTTGAGTCAACTTTGTGCTGTGACTGAAGCTGTGAGGACATTCTTCGTGTTCACGTTCACTTGAGTGCCATCCACCAGTTCTGTCATTTGGATGACCAACTACTGAACCAGCAAGAGTTATAAGCAAAATCTAATATATATAGAGAGCTATTGTACTAAATTAGTATTTAAACTTCTTCTTCTTCTTCTTCTTCTTCTTCTTCTGCGTTCCCAAGTATTTAAACTGAACTGAACTGATCACATGACAAAGTTGAGGGTGGATTTTTAATGCTATAGTGTAACTGTCACTGGGCGATTCCATGGTATTTTCCCCGTCACCAACGATTGTTTTTCATCATTTTGGTTAGTTAAGACAAAACACTATGTTGTTAGATAATTCAACTGTTAGGAATTTCAATTTGCAGTACAAACAATTAATGAAATTTGATAATATTTGCATTTATTTACATAACAAAGAGAAACAATTGTTGCGGACGAGAAAAATACCATGAAATCGCCCCACTATTAAAATACCTCACTACTATTCAATAACATGTGGAATAGCTCTATGACTTGTTACAATATTACCAGGTTTTTAATGCTTTGAGATTGTATATCATACATTCTACTTTCTTTCTTTCATAGCATTACTTGGCTGTTTTTAGAAGCCTTAGGAAGCAGCCATCTGTAATAATACATAGACAGAATATTCTTACCACTTTTATACAAGCATTTTTTAACTAAAATAGATGTCTCCAGCAAACAAAGAATTATTTCAAATACTCGCTTGCCAGTTTCTAAGGACTGCCTTGAATTATGTGTGAATCGCGCTCTGTAATTATACTCTAATAGTACGGGTAATTTATATACTGTAATCATGCTAACAATCTATTCCGTACAGCTATTAGTAATCCATAGTGAAACTGTAACTGACGATTTTGAAGCAAATATATATTGTCTGACAATTACACATTTTGGCCACAAGATTATAGAATTTCATATTCAACTCTTGTGTAATGCATTGTCATGTATTAAGAGTTTGAACTGGCAAATATATATATTGTAAAATTTATCTCTCTTATGTGGTCGAATGGTTTACAGAAACTTCTATTTCCTATGCAAACACTTGCCGTATTAACTCATCTCTCTTAATGCTTGGAACTTATTGGTAAATCTTCCAATTTTCTCCAAATTGGTTTAATCTCTGACTAGTAAAACCAGTTTCCACTTGTCATTCAAATGTAAACATGTTTTTGTTCTCCCTAATAAAAATTCCCATCAGGAACAAATACATTAATTGGATTCATTGCAAAAGTTGTTGACTGATGTTCAATTTCCTATGTATCGGAGCAAATATCGTGATCTGAATACACAACGAAGTATGAATATTGTGCAATATGCACTGGCATCACCTTTTACATACTTTAATTAATATTTAGTGTGAAAATGTTCCTTTACATGAAACAACATGAAACATTACATGTCTTACCGTTTCTTTTTTGTAAATCAACTTTGACACCAATTGAAAGTTCCTATATGAAATTAACTTTGATTTTGTAAAAGATCTGGAAATCTTACGTAAGTAATCTTCACCTCTAAATGACTTCTTCTATTGTGAGTAATTCCACTTTTCACTGGTCCAACTGTCACTGACAAAATGTTACGTGAATTTTGAGGAAGTTGTGACAATAAATTCTATGTCATTGCTCCTTTTTAGTAATTTTTGTTTCACCTAGAGAGACGTAGATGTCATTTTTTTCGATGATGACAATATCAACCTTTTGTATTTGTATCTACTATGTTTTTCACTTTGCATCTCAGACATTTATTAGTGCTACATCATCAGAACATAACGCATAGTTGCATCTTTGAATAACATTATACATGTACAGATTTGGAGCTTAGGCAAGATATGTAATTCCCTTTGTATATACCAGTATACATACCGAGAGAGAATAAGAGTAATGTAATGCATATAATTATGTTTACTGGAAATTGCATTACATGTCACATGGGGTAGATGATTATTGTTGAAGATTTGAACAAACAACATTGTCCTTGTCAAGTATGTCTGCATAAATATCCAAGGTTCTGAGGTTAAGCCGTCAGTCCCATAGCAACATGATAAAAAGTAATTAATTTAAAGGTACCATTAGTCAACAGATTATTAGTTAATCATGAGCTATTGCAACACATGGTCTACAGAGGAAATCAGGTATGCTGCTTTGATCCATTCGTAACAAGAAATCTTTTATATACACGACAGTGATGCACTTCAACACACACATTTTTCTAAAGGTTGTTCCCAGTGAGGCCCTTGTTGAAACCAAAAGACAAGTTTATGTTTAATCTGATACTTGTAATCACACTGTCAACTTCATTTCATTGCCTATTATAACTGCAGACATTTATGTTGGAAAACATTAATTAGATTTTCTTTTTTATCAGTAATTACATGACAAAAGTACTTTTTTTGTATGATAAATTGGTGCCATGTTTCATTGATGTGTTCATCCTAACTTCAACGAAGTCAGGGATATAGTGTTTGCCTCATCCGTTCGTCTGTCTGTCCATCTGTCCAAATCGTTTTCGGAGTATATCTACTATACTATATCTACTATATTATACCATGTAGGGTGATCATACTTTGTATGTGTACGTATATAAGGAAGATTGTGTGTTGCACAGAAAAAGTAGGTCACTGTGACCTACTTAAACTCTGATCTCCATTATAAGAAGAAACCTGTTTCCACACCATATTTCATACATTTATTGGTATATGGTTATCAAACTGTATCTAGGTATATGTACAATGTAGTATATAATCTTATAAATTATTTATAAAACAGTCACGGTGTAGCAAATAAATCTGATATCCTATCTGTATACAATACACTACATTAACAGCATTCTTGTTTACACTGTAATAGACTGTCGACCATTCTATGCTGACTGATGCGGAAATCACTTAATTTTGTGTAGGCACATGTAAATTATTGGCTTTGACTGTCATGTTACATTCATCAACACTGGCTATAGCATTCATATAATGTTTTCATTATGTACATGTATGTTAGTTTACTAAACAGATCTAACTACAATTTATTACAATATATTATATTTTTAATCTTGCTACAATGAATATTACGAAATTAATAAATTTCATCTATGTGTGCAATCATGATATGTTTTAGATTTTGTTTTATTGTGATAATGAGATACAATAAAATATAGGTAATTATCTTTGATGAGCATTTCTCTTATAGGCCTACTATATTACTGATATACATGTACACGTTTATGTTTTCAAGAAGCATGTAAAAGGATGCTTCGCCTTGAATGTAGACACATTCTGTCTTTCTTTAATGTTGGTATGTGAAATTCAACCATGAAATCCACAATTTTTTTAATTGATGAATATGTACATAAATTCACAATACATGCATGTACATATCCGTTGTAGCAGTCTTGTAAAACATAACTAGTAAAACCATCACAACTGCGTTATCCACAATTTATCAGGACGAAATTGCAAATTTTCTGAATGTAGTGAGATGGGCAGCAGGCCAAGATATTAAGTTAGAAATCTGGGATTCCTGGTATATTAGAAACTAATAATCATTATTATAATGACTGTCACAAGTAACAGGAATTGGATGTAATTTTAATTTGTTGGACTTTAAATATCATAATTGAACTTTTTATATTTTAAATGTGATAAATACACCCCTGTATCTTCCATGCAGTAGTTTGAGTTCATGCAATTTGTTTTAAATGTATGGAGTTGTAAACTCCATTAGCTTCTATGCAGTGGTGTGGGTTCATGAAATATCTATGTGCATGCATGTGTGTATGTACGGTAAACTAATGGCGTTTACCATGTTTACAGCCACATGCATAGATGTCCAAACAATACAGTTTTATCATTATTTACAAATTTAACTTATTTTAATTTAAATAAATTACCTACATGTATATGTACAGTCAGGTACAAGATATAAAAAGAAATGTTCTTTGCCAAATTATCTCCTAGACTATGTAAAGATTTCTGTTTTCAAGCATTAAATATTCTCACAACATCTATATCCACCTGGTATTGACTCAAGTGGTTTGGTAAATTGTGTTGTTTCATCAGTGGTATTCACCATGAATTATACATACATGTACCAATAACCATACTTTACAAAGGTGGGTGTGAGTTGGTGTCATAAAATCATAGTAACGTGTTACCAACAGTCAATATTAATTATTAAGATGACATATAATTGTATGTATATCTTTACGTATTACGGCCTCCGAAAATAACTATAACCTAACCAAAATCATTTGTAAGTACTAACCTATGTTCAGGAGGCATTAGACCAAAACCTGCTAACACCCCTTGCCCTTGTCACTGAACTCTAGTCCTATCAAATTAACAGTAATTTTTAAGTAAATATTCTAATAAACTGACTGTATAGGATCTCTTATGCATCTACAATTTAATAAAACCAAACCAATACAAGAGACTTCTTTTTCATCTATTAAATAGTTTTACTATAACGATTTGCTTTATGTTACTTGAAATTGTGTATTATTTCTAAAAGAAAATAATTTTGATTGTTTTGAACACTGACTACAATAGTTTAGATGTGTACCGGTAATTTAGCTGACACATTTGCTATCAAAATAACCTGTGTCCGGTTGATTCTATAACGACTGTATCAGTCTGTCTATAATAAGTCTAGTGGTATCCATTTGATATCCCCGAAATCATGTGTCATTCTATTGTTTAGTTTGAGTTTTATCAACTACATGAATGTGCTAATCGTGGTGTTCCCTCGTGCAAACAAAATTTTAACCTTATTATATTAATGCTCATTTTAAGATGTTATGCAGTTTGTGTATAGTTGGATTCCTCTGCTTCAAAAGCATCTGTGTGTGTGTATATAGAATTATTTAAGGCCGCGATTGTCTGGGATTCATTGGGGTTTACAATTGGGTTGGGATTTTGGGAACATGTTTTGCCGAGTATGTAGTATTAATTGTTATTTATATATATAGAAGCCATTAAAAGACGATTTTATGTCATCGTTGTGTTGTTGTGCTTATTTTGGATGGGATTGTTTTAATAGAGGGTGTGTGCGCGTTGAGTGGTGTGTGTGCGTGTTTTGTATTATAGCGAATATATTTACAATTCACACATGCATATGCCGTGGATAAGGTCATTTTAGTGTTTATGAATATGGAAAGCCAAAATAAATGTCTACGAAGTTTCATCGAAATATATACACTTTAGTTAAACGCAAGTTTAAGACCATCATTTGGATAGAACACTAATATAATTAATGTACAATGGCACTACGCTACAGACTGAAGATATTGCTATTATTATATTCACCAAACGACAATGAGTTAGTTAATTAGTTAGTTATAACTTATTTACGTGCTTATATCCAATTAAGGTTCAAGCACGTCTGGTCACACATTCCAGCTGCCTCGACTGTCTGCCCATGACAGAGTATGAGAGAGGAAACCCGCTACTCCAAATTGATAAGTAGCAAGGGATCTTTCATATGCACTTTCCCACAGACAG
>JAULBR010093992.1:0-32569 GCA_032355825.1 Melanodrymia aurantiaca
TGTGTTCGCCTCATGAATATGAACATTTTATACGAGAACGGAAGATAGGTTGTCGATTTAATTTTCGAGATATTCGATATTTAATACTTTGCATAAAATGGCTGCTATGCGTTGACGCAGGACGCTAATATTTGGAGACCATTTAGGTACCAATGACTTCTAGGTACCTGCACAATTTATTAACATTCTTCGAAAATTATGACTCAAGAAATTGTGCGTAACTTACAACATCGTCCTGGACGTCGGACACACCATAACCTTTAGCTAAGATATGTCCGTAGTACCCTGCGAAATTTCGAGACTTTTGGACGGTAACTTGTTGAGATATTGGCTATTGAAGTCAAAATATGGGATTTTTTTTTTTATAATTTCGCCAATTACAATAGGTCTCCGACGATCGGAGCCCTAATAAGTTTGTCTGTTTAACGCCACCTCTAGAACACATTGATCAACGGTTATTGAATGTCATGATTCACTTGCACACCGAGGAAACCTTCTGCCGCGACATAGGCTACTCTTGCCAAATACATGTAATAACAATGGATATTTTTATGTGCACTTTCCTATATACAGGATAGCATACATCGCGGCCTTTAGTGGATCAGTCGTGGATCAGTGGTTGGATGGGGAAATTACTGAACGGAGGAGGATCGAACCTTGGACCTATCAAACCTCAGACAGACCCTCTAGCGCTGAGCTATGTCTCACTTCTCAAATGTAGAATTACCGGTCTCCATGCCGTGGTGACGGTGTAGTGGTTAGATCACCGTTACCAGTATCATAACTGGGTTTGAATCCCACTCTAGGCGATATGATTTTTAATAACAGTATCGACTCCAACCTTAGTGGGTGCTCAATGGGTCCACTTATATTGACGAGTGTCCAAATACTGGTTAACTGAGGCTGTGGTATGTGCTGCCATGTCTGTTATGTGGGAGAGTGGATGCTTTAACGTCATGGTAATGTTCAATGCCATACAATTAATATGTCGTCAACTATACTCAAACGTTCTAAAATATCTGCCCTGGACGTTTTTACTACTCATCACCTGAAAATTAAATATAGGTATTCGTTTCTTTCCAGCTATTTTAACTCTGGACCTTTCAGCTGTATTCGTTATATGGTTGGCGTATATTTACGGATATATCCGAATGCTTACGAAAAACAATGTTATGCCTGAGTGTACGTTTTGCGTGGTCCCGGGTAAATAACACATAAGTGGTATAAAAGTATCAAACCGTATACAGTTTTAATAGCGTTTAATGGTCATACTTTTTTTTTTTATTAAGATGTTTACAAAACATAAAAAATGCCAGTGCTGCTAAAGATAGTTTAATAAGACGTCAGTGTTATTAATTCCTAGAAGTGGGGTGCCACTTGCTGTGATTATTACTATCAAACACATTATAGCCTTTCTCGTCTGTCGTATTTGAAATAGTGTCTTACTTAGTTGGCCCTCCGTAGGGTTATTGACTGTGCGGGAAGTGATGTCCAAAATGACCGCACCAACCGATACATAAACTGGTTTAATGCAGGTCCGCAGTCTGGAATTAGCCTAATAAAGGATTGTGCGTCATTATGAGAAAACGAAGGTTCGTTGGAATCCTAGAAAAGCATTTTTTTGTGTAATAAAAAAGAAAATGAGATAATGCGAAGTCGCTAAGTATTGGTCTTACAGACGAAGTCACGACATCTTGGAGGTATCAGAGCTATAACATGAACATGAATTTTAACCATAATTAGTTGCATTGTCCAAATTAAAAACTTGGCCTTGATTTTGCATTATTCCTACAAATAAATAACAATACGCTAATGATAATTAATAAAACTTGAATCAAGTGAGAGTCTGACGAAAATGTTAATTTTGCTGAAAGTATATCATTAATTTGTGTTTATTGGTGATCTCGCTAGATATGGTATAACGTATGTACATGTAGTGGTATTAAAAGTGATGAAATGCAACTATCTTGACCATACATCTGGTATAAATTTAATAATGCAGAATACCGTACAGGAAATAATTGTGACCTCAGACCATAACATGAATCACCTACTTCAACTCTATAATATATATTTGGGAATACAGTGGATAATTTTGTTTTGGGTGGAAGGGTGTATGATGAAAAGGTATGACTATGAGTGCCCTCCCTACAACAAACCGCACATCATGGTCGCTCATCACCCCTCCAAACAAACCATCATCGATCACTGCAGGCCTGCTGTGCAAACCACCAGCTGTTTTTGCGGGAAGTGTTCAAGTAAAGGTCGAGAGAGAAGGAGCACTTCTGTATTGAAACAAGGAGCCGTCAAACTGGCTGTAATTCTTCGTGATCAGACACCTCAAGTGAGTTATGCCACATCAACGATCGCCTAACTAGCTGGAGAATGTAATCACCAGGTGCTTAGCCTATTTAATCTGTTGTACTCAAGCAGTGCCATATGATTTCCACTGCCTCACAATAGACGTGCAAACGACCAGAATTCGCGGAATGCCTAACCCAGAAGAACTCTTCGCGTGATCGAAGAACAGTCATACTTCCCTATTACACCTTTTTTCCTCCTTTCGGTGAACAATATATTAAAGCTTGTTTAGAACCGCCGAGTGGCGGGCGACCAGCTGTGAGTCAATATGGAATTTTAAGACAATGCCTCAATCTCGTGTGGTTGACATCAAGCCAGTGGAACAAACGCGATTAGTCACAGAAAAGCCCTTGTCGGATATAATGCAATATCAATGTTTTTTTGGCGAATTTGTCAGTACTTATGAATAGCACTTAGCTTCTCTCAGGGGCGGATCAAGGCTTTTCTAGGAGGTAGGTGGAGTGTGGGTATGTGCAATACACTGCGTGGACAAAGAGTGCTCCGCAGGAGTCAAGCTGTAAGAGGGTTGATCTATTCCGGTAATTGTGATGGGTCCAAAATTTCCAGAAAGCAAAAGAAAGCCTAAGTTTAGGGACAACCCATCACATTCTTATGAAATTCGAATATCAAACATTACATGCGACACTCGGCGTAGAGTATAAGAGAACAAATACGATATCTTCACATAACCAGCTAATAGTCGATGTGTGTTTATACAACAAACTTTGAAATGTCTTTACTCTCATTATAGAAATTACACGTGTTCTCTGTGTAACTTACAACTTGTTCAAAAAACATCTACAATATCACAAATAACTTGAAAAAGTATATACCGTAATACACCTATATAGTGCACATGCACATGGACCAATAAACTTATGTTCTACTGTTACTCATACAGAAAGTGTGCAAACCATTAATTTAACAGCCAACTCAAAATGGTTCAACATGTCTGTGTTTGGCCCTCATTTACAGCAAAAATATCTTCTTATAAACATTTCCCACCTCTTCACAAGGAACACCTGACATGCGTATCTTGTCACTGGCGCAGAATTCATCTCAACAATGGCTTCCAGTTCACGCGTATTCAGAAAGTTGCAGATTTGTAAATCAACCAATCAGTGTTCACTTACCACACCGGTTGTCTCGTTATAAAATAATAGTAACGTTTCTCTGAATTACGTAAACATTCGATATACTAGAGATTAAGTATGCTTGCCATAATTTGTCATGTAAATAAAATGTTGGTAAAGGTTTTGAAGCAGGCTTGTGTCTGGTATTAATGTCTTAAACGTGTGTGTTGTGGCGTGATGTTAGAACAGCAGTTTCTCACTGCAAAAGAAAAACCAACGCGTTAATTTGAAAAAAAGGATCATTATCTTTTTCCTACGACACTAATACAAAAACAACTTCTTATTGATACATGTATAATAGACAGTATGCTCAATTTCAGGCAATGTAAAGTAAACTTATACAGTGTTTATATTTATTTTATGCATAAACACATTTTATGAAATGAAGATTTTTAACTAAACATACGGAAAAGGTTGGATTTATCGCGTCGATGTAATGGCAGTTGTGTAACAGACCCTGTATATTTAGAGCTAGTACACCATGACAGATTGCCTTTAACATTGCTAGAACACGTAATATGTTTTAAAATCTATGTAAAAGTAAAGTTGGTTGATTAACGACACATCTGGAAAATATTGATAAATAAGTTATTGGATATCGACGCATGCACGGTTATGTAAAGTTTGTTTTATTTAACGACGCCACTAGAAACATCACGGTTATGACGACACATGGTCTCCAAATAATCCGTTGCCTCGACATAGGCTACTCTGCACTTTCCCACAGATAGGATAGCATACACTACGGCCTTTGATGGACAAGACGTTGATCACTGGTTGGAACAGGACATCACAACGTTATATAGTATGTATCTTTTTGCTACAGATGCCGCTCCATTTAGGTGCTGTCCAGCCATTTCAAATGATGTGAAACTAAAGTAAAGTAAAGTTTGTTTTATATAAATCAGCGCACGGTTACATTGACATAATAATTATGGTCACAGAGGACACCCGCTGCCGCCACATAGGCTACTCTTCCAAGAATTACAGCAAGGGGTCTTTTATGTGCACTTTCCCATAGACAGAATAGCACACACCACGGAATTCGATAAACCAATCGTGGATCACTGGCTGGAACGGAAAATAGCCCATAAAAATGTTTGGCGCTGTGGAGGATCGATCTCTTAAACCCATTCCGACACACGCGGACATTCTACCTCTGAACTACGTCCCGCTCCTGATGTGAAACTAACTCCAAACGATTGTGTTTACGATTGCATGTATCTGGGTGTGATTGGAAGACTAGTGGAGTGAAGAGTAGCTGGTTGTAATGGTCGCCGTCCCGCTCCTGATGTGAAACTAACTCCAAACGATTGTGTTTACGATTGCATGTATCTGGGTGTGATTGGTAGACTAGTGGAGTGAAGAGTAGCTGGTTGTAATGGTGGCCAGTGTATACTAGTATTATGATATACTTCACTGCCCACAGAAGGCGGCAAAGACACGGCTACATTATTGACAATTTGTGACACTAATTGCACGCATGCCGGATCAACCCGTTTCATAAAACAACTGGCTTACTTTTCTACGTACTTACATTTGACTGCAAGGCTAGTCAATATTTGTATAGTATCAGATGAAATCTTACGGACACTGCATTTTATGAAGGCTTTCTGTTATTGAACAATCAATGTACTCAGGTTACTTATCAAGTGGATCGATTGTTATCCACTGACACTAGAAATCCTAGCCTTCTTGGTTGCGTACCCAGGACAGTGTGTTCTAACTTTGAAAGAAAACCCGTCAGGTTTTTTTAGCGACAGAAGTGAACAATCCAGAAAAAAATATCGTGGTGATATATCCGACAAATAAGACTTGATTTAAAGAAAATATTACATTTGTGTTATTCTTGATTTTCTTTTGACGTAATGGGAGATACGTAAATGCTATGACTGGCTCCATTTAATTGGATACTCTGGTAACTCTATATAGTTAGTACGTGTACGATGTTTTGGGAAGAAGGATTTTGAGATCGGGACAGGTTGAGAGCAGGAGGGATACCCAGACAGACACGACTCTAGTCTAATGATATTGCCTATTCAGTATTTTGTTTAAGGATCATGTCTACCCGGTGACACTAATTGTAAATGGCTGGACGACATTACTTTGTTTTCATGGCGAGCTCTATATTGTCTGAATGTCCATGTCAGACCTTGTCTACCAAGACAAGTTAAGAACCGTCTAGCCATTGAAATTCATGTATAAAGCGAGCTGAGGTATTTCGAGAAAAGGGTGTTTGGGTTTATAAAAGGAAAATAAGGAAGAAGTTCTCTGGTCAGAGTCGTAAAACGGTGTCTTGGTACTTGGTAGCGGATTGTGGCCAATGGGTGGGAGGTGTGGGGTGGTGGGATCATTAACCCAATGCTGCTATTTGTACCCATCGGTTATGGGGGAGGGGCAATACATTGTGAAATGCATACTAACTTTTATATAGCATTTCTTAAAAGTTTAAACCACGCCCGGCATGGAACCAAACCAACCCACACCGGCAGCTAGATCAGATCACCCGGCATCCAGCACAGACTATCCCCCGATTTCCACACTGAACTCCACCCGCACCCCATGCAATGAGAAAGTCTGGAGAGAAGATTGGCGTTCACTTCAGTGAGTAACTGGAAAAGTCCAATCAGAAGGAACCAGTAGACATGGCCAGAATGAGCCAAACTGTTTAAAACAAGCAAAGACCGCCGACGGACACCAACAATCTCGACAGTTGATAAGCGGTAATTGAGACGAGTTTATTGGGAGTCGCCAGACCATGGAATCAATGTGACCATCCAGCGAAATCAAACGTCAGTCCGAGTTATCATCATCATTACAGCAACCAGGCTTCACAACAGACAAAACACTATAATATATAAGAACGACACTTTTCCAGATATCAGAAGCAATCTTGATCTAAATGTATCAAGCATCAAGTGTGGTATGGACTCCGAAAGGAACGAAGTAGTTCATCGAAAATATAACGTACTCAAATATAGCCATAAGTATCATCCTGAGCTTCTGCACTGGAAGACGTCTAATCGGCTATTTAAATACATGTAATTAGTTTCGTGTATACCGAACTTTAATATAAAGAACAAAGTCATGTATGTGAGGTCTTCCAGTGGAGAATGAAGTATCCAAAATGGCTGATAGTGGTTTCTGTAACGAACAATAGTCATTGCGATCTACGTGTGATGAGGTTCGTTATAACCGAGATTTTTTGTGTGTACATATAAATATAATAATATAATGTCGATACACATTTGCATCTGTCTGGCAGGCAGGCAGGCAGGCATTCCGCGACATACCTGGCCACACATGACGATACTCGCGTGGCAGTTGTGTTGTCGTCAGTCCAAGGCAAGGCGGCCACCGAGTGTTGTCTGCAGCACAGACACGCTATATTTTAGCATAGCCCGACCGACCGACAGTAGACTATGTACAGTGCAGTCATTAAGCACTTCGTTCAGTGGCAGACATGTCTATTTGACAGGTGACACGTAAATATAAAGGAATGCAATGCTATAGCATAGGAAACAAAAGTGTCGAGCAAGGACTAAAGTTGGAGACGGCGAGCATATTTTATACATGTGTGAGAAGAACCACGGTACAAGTGCTTCCTTAAATCTACTTCTAAAGTTGCATTAAGCCGAATTATTACAGAGTATAATTATGTGTTTAATTATAGCAAAATGCATGTTTATTCCACGAAACTAATCAGACTAATTATTATAATTATATCCCTGTAGAGGTTTGGGTTATCCCATGATTCTTTTTATTAATAGAAAAAAGGTTCTTTATTGATTAAAATTAATGAATTATCATAGAGATTGAACATGTAATGAATTACCTCTGTATACCAGTAGTCAAAATTACTGTATATGTTTGACATATATTAACCAATTATTAATTAATCAATGTGCTTTAATCTGGTGTCGTTAAACAAACAACAATTATCTCTATCGACCTTTCTTTCGGCGATTCTTTTTAGCACCATTTAATACATCTGATGACCTCACACCTTGACCTGTAGCTGAAGACAACTATTTGATAACGTTGAATAATTCATAATAGATTGTAACGCACTTGTCACTGGCTGGAGTACGAAGATGCGTCTGAGAGGTTTAAATCAGCAAGAAGGAGGCAGTTAGTCATGTCGACTGGCACTTGAGACTTATAGCTATGATTGTCTTGTATTTGTCACGCCAGACAGACGGATGGTGGCACAATTCACGTATCTGACTCACCTGACATAACTGAAAGGCATGGCGCTCTTTGGCCAGTGATTATACACCATAACACTGGACGTACACCCACCCCCACTGGGTACAGCCTTGACACCAGGGCTTGGTTTGTGGTGGCCGACCGTACCGAGAGAGGGAGGGGTGTGGTGTACCCGAACCAGTATGGGTGTGGACACCCAAAGAGGGATCACATGCTATAGGATAGAATTTCAACAAAACCGAAGCAACAAAATACACAAAGCAACAAGATTGACAAATTAAAAAAAAACAAGACCAAAAGAGATTGTTAATGTTTTGGTTTCACAGACGTTTTTGGAGGGTTTTTTTCTTGTTTGCTACGGGATGCGCTCTCGTGAGAGAAACACAGAGGACTACAGAGCCGCGCGCTCTTGTGCCGCCGCCGCACCAGGTGGAAACTGAAGACGGAAACGTGATTTCCATGTACAAACACAGATGATGTAACCCTCGTGTATGTCAACACATGACGGTTGTTCGACCCATATACACCGCTCATTGGCCATACATTTAGGCCGTGGGTCGTTTCTGGTCTGCATGGTTCTCATGCATTGACGTACGCCTGGTAATCTGTATTGTACATGTGGGTGCACCACAGGTGTACGAGATTGGTGATTTAGGACAACAAACCTTGTCTATTTGAAAATAATCCAGCTAGTTGAAGGGATAAAAACAAATTGAAAGGATCGTGTGTTTTCGTGATAGGCACGGCTTTAAAATGGATTCCAGTGGTCTGTAACAGCGTTATATGTTTGATAACTCACCCGAAAAAAAGACCCTATACAATTATCTGCACATTAAAGTAGCTTTATTGCATTTTGCATCGTAGACAATGTCATCAATGATGCCATTTTTCCGTCGAAAACTATTAGCTAAAGATCCAATAGATGTGATCGTATACGAAATTGATGGTTTGTGTTTATGCGAGTTTTTATAATTAGTTCTAAATGTGAAATTATTTTAATTTAAAATTTCTGCCACTGTCAAAGGGGATCTAGGATTATATTAGAGGTGTCAACGATGATCAATGATGGAGCTCGACGAGTTCTAAACGACATCGTCAAAGTCGCTCTAATAGCAAGTCTTCCTCCCAGAACGTTATAACATCTCTAAGATGTATTCTAATATATGTTGACATAGCATTGTTTTACTGTAGACACATAATATTATTTAAAGGATGGTGCTGTGTTTATTGTTTGGATTCCTTAGAGCAGGTGTAAAAGGAAGAACGTTGTCAATAGTAATGTAGGTTCGAAACAATGTACCATCCTATCTGGCATACATACGTACGATTCGTAGTCCAAACCAGACTTGCATAAATCGCATAGTTTCGTTGTGTTTTTTCTTAGGTTTCTTGATGAAACATAGTTTGTTCCCGCCAACTCTAAATATTTCCCCGTTTCTTTAACCTGTTCAAATAATAGAAAACTGAAAATTGTTAATACCCACCTACCTATCTACCTATCCTATATTTGGTTTTACCATGAAACCGTAAACAAATCTGGGTGCTCTTACATCAATGATAGGACTTGTATAGATAATATCCCGTTTTTGATTCAAGTTATTTCTTTCATTCCGTACAAATTTTGTGTCATCATTTAACACAGTATTGTGATATTACTGGAGTTCCGTTCCTTTTACACCGGTGCTGATGTAATAAACGGAATAGAAGTCTGTAGGAATATACGTCCGAAACAATATACTATAACGCTATCGGACCTACATACCTATAGGATTCTTAGTCCAGCAAGTCTTGCATAAATCACATACTTTTATTGGTGTTTGTTTTTAACTCTACAGATTGTAGATAATATCTCGTTTTATGGATCCGGCAATATGCTTCATTCCGTAAACATTCATTTTATTATTTAACACATTTTGCTACGATATTACCGGACTTGCATTCCTACAGGACATGCGTTTCTTTTACACCGGTCTTGTTGTCATTGGATCTGCTCATGATGATCCCTTCAATGCACCTATCGTGAGAGACTCTCCTTTCTCACGATAATTTCTTTTCAATATTTATTGTTCCAGAACATGATAAACCAGCAATGCTATAGGGTTGGGGCATCAAGTACAATTTATAAATATATAAATATAAACACCCACTCACCCACCCATACACCCACACACACATTCGCAAGTACGTTCACGCATATAATATAATCGTCCCTTAATATCTTATATTATAAGATACTATATAGTATTAAGTGACGAGTAGTCACTAAACTACGCCTCGCTATTATCTTATAGAGTGCACATACACTCGTACATTGACTGATAAGCTTTACAAGTGTGGCTTGTTGTGCAATACGTCTGGTTAATGCTAGACACAACTGGCGTTGTTATGTTGTGGTTGCATTCTATCACGACTGTGGTCATTGTTGATTGCAGATTGTGCAACCTTATTGCAAAACCCAATTTTAGACCCCCCTCTGCGATTGGAATCTAGACTCCGTATAACCAGTAGGTCGTGACAGGTATTTAGAGCAAATGTTACACTGAAATACCCGTTTCTTACGACTTAACGCATTGTTCAAACAAGATCCAATACAAAGAAAAGTTGTATTAAATATATACACTGTACACGTTCATGGGTATAAGTATTGAGCCTGAGGCAAATGCCATACCGCTTCAATGTTATTTGGATAACATTGCAATACTTAGAAACCACGATACGTTTAGCACCATGATTGGTGACAGAGAAACTCAACATATTTTAATAAATGAGCCAATGAAAGATGATGGAACACTTTCTAAATTCCTCATTTTCTAAAATGTTTTTTTATGTGAAATAAAACGAAATGTAACTAATCTTGTATTGTCGAGAGCCAGAGTATAGTTAATAATGCATATTGCAATGAAGAATGTTTTAGATATTAATTAGGAGATAATAACCTATGTGGAGGGTGTTATTGTTCATTTGGTTCTAGCCAATGGACAGTCACTGAGAGAGTGGAGTGACCCGATCTAATGCATCAAAAGATGCAAATAGAACTTACGGAAGAATTGTTGTTAAACACGGGTAACATACGTCCAGTGTACGTCTTTTTGTCACCTGGGAGTTGTGACCATTTGACTGTTTGAATGTACTAGATGAGTACAGGAATACATATCTATGGCTATTGTCCCCGTGGCGCGTTATCGTATCTGGGTCAAGGTGTAAAACTTGTTTTGCGGAAAATATACGAAAGGCTAAAATAAGCTGCTTATCTTATATTATAGTAACATAAATGTGATATTAGCTAATCTGATACATTTTACATGTATGACATTTACATTGAAATTAGTGCTGTATTTTGAGTAGTTTGAGTTTTGCTACATTCTCAATTCTACTATAAAATGTTTCGACTTACACCACCTAATGGTCGATTTCCAGTCTACTTCTGTTTTGGTATAAATAGATTAATTCTTTGCCTTTATATTTTTTTTATAAATTATAATATTATAAAGATTATGTAAAAACTAATATACTCCACTCCCTTCTATACCCACACGGCATAGCAAATTGATTATCATATCAGAACCCAAAGAAACGCAAATAAACAACTTCATTTGCAAAATAGTGTATTCTCTACAATGAGGAATCTATTTTGGTGTCATATAAATTACTTGACCGCTTGACGTCGTAATAAAATAAACTATTCCGTTCTGTAAATGTATCTATTATAGTAGACAGGCGCGCTTGATTGCGTGGCTGTGGTTTACTCTAAACACGAGCTTTACGCACATCTCCATCTCTACTACCGTGGGCAACTCCTGACATTTAGAATGGTTACGAGGTCTGAAAACAATGAATACATGACGAATATGTTTGCGGGACAAATTGGTGGTGTTCTAGGAAGGTCATGAGGCTGGGATGAAAGCATCGCCATTTCACTTCCTCGACAAGCCATGCAAACTGAATTTCCATGCACATTACACTCTTTTTTTTCAAACAATAAACGTTTTTGACGTTAAAACAGTAACTCTGAACAAGACAGCGTGCAGAGGATATTGCGTGAAAGCGTAATGCATCAGTCCAGCAGCCCAGTTCAGCTCACCAGTCCATGTCACCAGTTCAATGCCACAATCCAACTTTCCAGTTCAATGGCATAGTCAAATGCCTCAGTACAGCTCCCCAGTCCAGTGCCCAGTCCAATGCCTCATTCCAAGTTTCCAGTCCAGTGCCCAGTCCAATGCCTCATTCCAAGTTTCCAGTCCAGTGCCCAGTCCAATGCCTCATCCCAAGTTTCCAGTCCAGTGTCCAGTCCAACGCCTCACCTCAAGTTTCCAGACCAGTGCCCAATCCAATGCCTCACCTCAAGTCTCCAGTCCAATGCCTCATTCCAAGTCTCCAGTCAAGTCCATTTTTTATTTCGATGAAGACAGCGGACAAACAATAATGGCTGTACTTACGACGAGTGCCACTGGTGGAGCAGGATACGCTCAACTTTCGCGAACGCCATCTCTAATTTGTCTCAATATCTCTTCGACTCTGCCCTGTGCAGAGACATGCATATGTCAATGTTTTGTTTTTAAATTTACAATGACTAGCTTTAGATCGGAAATTTTTAATATAATTATATATTCCACTGACATCTGACACAACAGATCTCCAAAGTGGTTTAGAAATTTAAAATATGCTTCCTTCATAAAATCGTGTAGCCGCCTCTGCAACGAACAGAGAGAAAAATTCCCGTGGTTATTGAAATACTGAAAGCGACGTTTGATTTTTGTAGTTCCTAGTGTATTATTCATCAATTTTCTGGACGACTTAACGCGCTGACAGTTCCTTTAACCAGCGTACAGCACGCGCGCCTTGTTGGCCCTTGGTATCCAGCGCAGTATCATTCTGTTCCAAGCACGTGTTGATGCTTATCGCCTGCAAACAGCTCTAGCCGTCTGCGCCATATAACCTTATATCAGAATAGTACTCGTCAACATCCACACCGCTTGACGAATGAAGCAGATTATTATACCACCACTTTAAAGTCGGAGGAGAGGTGAGTTGGGGTTTGGGTGGTTATGTAGTGTATGATGCTTCGTCCGCCCGTCCGCCTGTCCTTCTATCAGAATCATTTCCAGAGTATATCTACTACATTATATCATGTAGGGTCACCATACTTTGTATTTACATGTATTTACACGTAGAGAAGGCTGTGTGTCGCACACCAAAAGTAGGTCACTGTGACCTATATATAGCTTTAACTCTGACCTCCATAGAAGCAATCTAGGTTTCCGGAGCATATCTCGTACACTATTCGATATAGGGTCTTCAAACTTTATACGTGGGTACATGTAGGTAAGAAGGTGTACATTATATGTATATAATAATGTTGACATTATAATTATGTAGGTTTAATTATAGGACTATTAAAATCAATTATTGAAACGGTTGTTTTGTCCTCATCTTGGTTTCAACGTACACATTAATGTACTTGGGATATACAAGATAATATCAAATGCACTTTGAATACATAACGGGTACTTGAACATTGCGTATTGAATGGTTTGAGCAAGTATTAGTTTTAGGCACGGTAATACGTTTGTGACACGTACTCAATTTGCGCCTTCACAGTCGATATTATGTTTGTGTTTTCTCCCATCGCGGTGGTGCTCCGCCTTTGTAGGTTTGCGTTCGGTAATAATTAGTGCCATCTTTGGGAAACCAAACAGGTCTATTCAGAAGGAGGTCGCGAGTGTCATTGTGTAAGTGAATCAAAAATGTTTTAGCTATTGCTTTCAAAACACACCTTTCACTCGGGTTATATTGCATAAACACTCTTGTTTCAAATGACTGGCATTCCAGCGACTGTGCAAGAATCCAGTGTTTTGAAATGCTAGCGTCTCGAGAATCTCTTCAAAATACACCCTTACTTGTTAGTCCTTTCAGCAGCATATAATGATCTTTTCATTATAAATATATTAATATTTGCCCACTTTACACACCCACTGCATACCTTTACAATACACTTGCAGCTGATATATTTGTGCATATTACCCCGAGGCGCTGTCGCAAATTGCTTCATGGAGGAAAGAAAATACGGTCACGATTTATACGAATAGATCTACAAGTCAGATTTAACGGAAATTACATATCATTCAAATTTTCATTATACAACATGTATATTTTTTATAACAAAATACACACAATTATCTTTTCAGTGGAAGAAAGGTAAAGAAGAAAATCAAACATAGTTTGTGTGAAGTGAAATATAATGCAAAGAGATCGAGAAGAAAGAAGGAAACTTAATATGTATATTATGTATGTATACATACTTGCGTGCGTGCGTGCGTGTGTGTGTATGTGTGCGTGGGTGTATGGGTGTGCGTGTGTGACCTTTGTTCCACTGAAGAGATAATTGTATTACATGTATATTATATTGTGTTTATAAAACAATATTATGAACTTTAGATATACATCCTTGAAAGAACGAATGTTCGTGGGAGTGAGTGCATGCAGTTTTAACCGAAACCATCATAAAAGTTCAGCCACTAACAAAGTGGTGAAATACAAAGCTAATCGTGCAGATCGTGTTAATTATTCCGCTGTAGGCGAAACGAGTAGATAAGAGGGTGGATACTTTAACACGCAGCCACCTGTTACCCGACGGCAACATATTAATAACAACTGGCGAGCTGCCCCGGTGCTGAACGTTCTTATTACATCTTTGACAAGGTGAAGGTCACGGTTATTGCTTTAACAATGCTGATATACAAGTGTTTATATAGTAGTTACTAGTACCATTCAAATAATATCCTACAAAAAAAGGACCAAATCGGACACAAAATTTCATTTCATTTTGCTCTTGTGAGCTTGTATATGACATCCCCATTCGCTTTTTGGCAATATTAAATTTATTAATAAATAACATAGGTATCGTAGGCGACATTTTACACCAGTAACCTATATTTTGAAGAGAATCCATATCTTTTATGCTTAAAATATTCGAACACATTTGTGTTTCGATTAATCCGAAAGCGACTATATATGAATAGTTAGTTATAACTTATTTACGTGCTTATATCCAATTAAGATTCACGTCTATTATGGTCACATAGTCCAGCTGCCTCGACTGCCTGTCCACGACAGAAGTTAGTGTTGGTATAATAGACGAAACCCGCTACTTCTATTTGATAAGCAGAAAATCCAACAGATATCACAGTACATACCACAGCCTTTGCTAAAACAGTTGTGGACACTATTGGTGTAAGTGGAAGTACACCAACCCATTGAGCCTTGCGGAGCACTCCCTCTGGGTTGGAGTCCGTACTGGGATTAAAAAATCCATATGCCAGGAATGTGATTCGAACCCGGTACCTATCAGTCTTTAATCACTGCGCTACAGAGACCGGTGGATACGACATACGCAATTCAACCTAATATAAAGCAAATGGTCATAATTACATGTAATGGTGTTTATGCTTAACATCGTGTAATCTTATCATACCTGAAAAGGGAGTGCTCTTTATTTCACTGTCCATAGAGCAGTGCGTCACTTGGCTCCCAAAATGTGACAGGTTATCTTTTTGTCATATTTAAAAATACATATATTACTGTATTTAAATAGCTAATGCAGTAGGAACAGCGAACATATAGTTTACGTTTGACTAAACATCAGAGAAATATTACAACATATGAATTGCATAAACAAAGTGAAAATCGCAGTACTCAATAAAACGAACAGATCAGTGCGTGTCACCTTTGATGAAAGTAATCAAATACAACCCAGCTGTCACGCCATGCCCATAAACAAGGAAAGGTGGTTGTGACAACAAACCGTAATTGTCATATCCACAAATGATTTGAAAACCAGTTAAGAACTCGCTAGACTATATGTTAGCTCCACGAGACACTGAACAAAGACAGGACAGAATAATGGATTGAGTCCTTTCCAGCGATCATTCATCATAAATTGCAATAAATATTTCTTATGAAATGAAGAGCGCGTGTATGAAGGCAATAAAAGCGTCAAGTCTTAAAGGGGCTACTGGAACCACGAATCCGCGCGGCTTTATTTCAAACAACAACGTTCTTCTTGGTCGTTTAACTCCCACATACACTGAGCAATATGTCGGTTACACGCCATGGAGACGGGAAAGAAATCTGATCTCAAATGTAACCAATTGGGGACTCTAAATTGTTAACACCATGTATCAAATACCGATTGATATTAAAGTGGATTGCAATGATCGCAAGAAAACATCGGTCGGTAATTTTATTACGCAGCATACCGAGGTTTTCCGAATCACGAAAGTGGAAACTGACGGTCATTAAACATTGCATGGACAAAGAGAAGTCTCCCTCTAATGGATTCGTCTGGAGTTACCCCAAATATAACACACAGTAGTGGAGGATAAAGCAAAAACTATGGGAAGTGGAATTAAACTTGGAGCCGACGTAGGGACTGGATGTGTGTTCTTAACGCAATAATACAAATATAACCCGATCAGAAATCTAGCCTCCTGGATTGCGTACCCCGGACAGCGTACTTCAATCTTAATTGTATATAGGCACGTAAATTTTTATTCCAATCCAATCCTAATTCAGCTAGAGGGAACTTCTCTTTAGCTCAGTTGGTAGACCACTGGACTCTCACACAAGGAGTCCTGGTTCGGTTATCCTCAGTGGAGGTTGCAGTCACATCTGGTGTCCGACATCGCTCATAATTATAGAACAAACTATAAGTGGCGGTCAACTTCGAGATAAATATTTCTTTTCCTGTTCGTAGAATGGGCTTTGAAATGCGACCGAAGAGCACATTTCAGATTAGACAGCTAGAATGGCCATTATTTATACACGAAGGAGATGTATACTTGGCATTGTGACGAGGTAATAACATTTAAACGTATCACTGGCATTTACATAATATCGCGCCATTCAGTGCAGACTGAGTATAGCTGTATATATAAAACATATTCTCTTTAATAAGCACGGATCTAATCTATAGATTTGAAAATCAGATACCAAGTATATTGCATGAACCCAAAGGTTTAAACTTCAAAACTATAAATATAGCCAAATACGTGTTTCTGGACGTGCCACCAGATGAAGTGATAATAATACGACAAATTGAGATGTCATGTACCCACGAACCACAGTCAATGCAGTAATGATATCAGGTTTTCGCTAAGCTCTCCACCGGTGGCACTCCTCTTAAGCAGTCATTTTGTTATGTAATAAAACCATTATAGAAGGTGGTCTGTTATTCTGCTATTATTGAAAAATATAACATCAACATATTAGAATATGAACTATTGGAGAACTTTCAAACCTGGACCCGTGCTTATAAAACTTTTAGAGTCTAGACTTTAAGTATGAGACTGGAGTCAAGATTCTATTTGAGTTTGAGACTCTAAATGTTTTATAAGCACGGGGCCAGATCCCTTTATTTCGATTGCTATCACGTGCATCACATCCTAATGACGTGCTCTTTATTTAAAAGTACTTTCTAAAATGTTAACCCTTTCATTTCCAAGTCTCTGGTCCATTTCTGGTCCAGATAAAAAGTTGGTTTGTTTAACAACACTGGTTGGAACGGAAAATAACCCAATGGGTCTACTGAAGAACATACTGTGCATGGTCCAGATGACCAAAGCAGCGAGAGCCGACCTCAAGTGACAAGAATGGACCACATGGCATAATGGAGGATAATGAACGAGCTCTCACATACCTTTACAAGCAAGACTGACAGATGACAAAGTACGTACACACCACAACACACAAAATACATCTGTGGCCGGACCGTCATCGTTTATATTATGTTTAGTTCAGTGACCACCATTAGCGCGGTGGCTGACGGGTCAGATTCGTGTCAATTTACGGACACGTTCAATCTCCACGTGTGTCCAAATATACTGGTGATCGCTTACCAGCACACGCTGATGGTGTTCTCAAACTGCCAATACCCAGAAAGTATCTTTTGGCCACTCTTTGAATGTCTTTAAGGTTTTTAGCATGTATATAAATTATAAACCAGTTGAAGATGGATACTTTCAACACAAACATAGTTACACCAAAGAATATATTGAGCAGCAGAATACAAATAAGTAACACCATGCAACAATGATTGTGTTTGTTTTATCAGTTGAAAATCCATGGACGCATGTTTGGAAACATTGATATATATCGTCAGCAAAATAATTTAAATATTATTCACACACCAGCCAAAGACTACCAACATGAACAATCGTGTTTATTCTTGCTAATTTGCCCTATGATATATCTAATACATGACGCAATTTAGCACCGTGCACCAGCACTCCGTAAAGTCTCGCTTCCCGCATAGTTTGTTTTTGTTTATATCGCTGTTCCTCGCGGTCTTTCTCGCTTTCTATCGAGTCCACATGTTGAACACGCGACCTATCGCTTTCGCACCTGCCACGACCGTTCCCCAACAATCCAGCTATTGCGCATAAAGCTGCACTAATTCCGAATAGGTATGAATAGGTCAGATTTACCTACCTGGGATGCCAACTGAAGGCAACTCGTACACTCAGATAGAAGGAAGCCCGGCCGACACGCGGTGAGCTTTACCGGCGTATTATAATTATGTATATTATATGCGTTGGGGAGGGGGGTGAAACACTATCTCTTCAACTGTTGACCGACTGAAATCTTAATATGTGTACTCGTGTCATATCATGAATGAAATAGAACATTAAGCTCCTGGCCTGGAATTCGAGATATCTCGGCGTAATTATCGCATTAACATGTTCACCTGACACATTTATGAACATTGCAAACACAATTCAAACTACACAGGCCAAAGCGTCTAAAGATAAAACGTATTCGAGGCTTCCATTGTAATTTTAAAAATCCTTTCGCGTCTGAGAAATGTTTGTAACGCAGGCATGCGTCCAGGGTCACAATAATCACCCATAGTAACTCTCTGTAGGTGTATGCAGACAGAGATTAGTGTGTGGGGACGGGGTAGATGCTCTATTTTAAATTATAGAACGCCAGAAAAATATACATATTGAAAATTATCAATACTACACTCAATAGGATATTAAACGAGCTATGTGCCCAATATTATCAAGCTTATATACCAAGTAAAATAATGTATATTTTTACCAGCTGTAACGAGTGACTAAAATGAAAATTATTTCAGCCTAGCGAGTTGGATATGTCAATTACAAGCGGATATTGAAACAAATAATGGTTTTAAAGTTGGGGGAGAGGTGGGGTGGTGGGGGAGCACAAACATATCTATACCACCCAATCTAAAGAGTGGGGCACGTGCAACCCTCAGCTTCATATGTCACTGATTACTTATACAAAAAACAAAACCCAGAAATAGTATACCTCTGCTATAGGATCCTTTAGATGGGTATAGAACATCATAGTTACCACCCAAGCTCACCCCCCCCCCCCAACCATGTCTCGGGTGCATGAAGCCCAAACAGTGATGCATATTAAATATACACCACACCTCACATATACATCGCACCTCACGACCTAACCCGACTCAAGAATAGGTGTTTTTTTTTCAACATGTCCACACTACAAATGACAACAAACAGACGTCAGTCTTGTTGTTCGTGCCCGTTGACGACACGCTGTGACCGTTTTTCAACCATGTCTGACAGTCTCTACAAGCACGAGAGGATGCTGACGTGCCCGATTGGATCCTAAGCAATGCTGTATGCAATCGAGTATGTGTATTGTTACATACCAAGATATTGCTACGTCCGAACGTTAGTTCCTTTGGCAAGTATTGCTATAATTACAGTTTGCGTGTCGAATCGAGACAGACGTGTGTGAGAGGACAGTCAGTTTAACGCCACTTTGCGCAAAAACCAGTTCAAACATGGACACGAAGTAAACACTCAATGTGCCATTTCCGTATTTATTGTGTAAATAAACAAAGAGAATATAAATAAATTGACTTCTTTTCCTCGTTGATAAAAGCTATTTTCTTTCTCTTCTTTTTAGTTAGTATTGCAGACATATCAAAATGTGCTGTGGTACATTTATTTTTATTTTGCATGTATACGGATTAGTAACTAGTATTTCATGTAACGAACTACGTCTGTAACGAACTATTAAAATCAGTATTTTGGTTCATTGTAGACGGTTTACTAGTACAACGCCACAGGACGTGCAGGTAGTGAGACGCACTCGCATTATAACCCCTCCCAAGTCCAACCCATAGTCAGGCATAAACTCACACTATAACCCCTCCCAAGTCCAACCCATAGTCAGGCATAAACTCACACTATAACCCCTTCCTATCCCAGCTTGGAGAGTCACGTACGAACTCACAGTACATAATATATAAACTCCTCCTTATCTCAGCTTGGGGAGTCAGATTCAAATTGTTTAAAGCCTCCTCTAAAGCTTGGAGATTAGGACACAAACTCACAGTATAACGTCTAAAGCATCCTATCACGGCTTGGAGAGTCGGATACAAACCCACAGTATAAAATACATGTTTAAACCATCCCTATCCCAGCTCACGGAGTCGGTATGGTTGGGATGGCCAGATGTACTCCCAGTATAAAGCTTATTTAGCCCAGCTTGTTGAATTTGATATAAACTTGGCCCAGGAAAGTGTTTGGCTTTGTGTAAAGTATCAATGAAAGGTGCAGGACAAGCTAAAGACTAATCTGTCTGACAGTATTAATAGTATTAATGAGGACACAGTTATAGCTCACCTATATGATGTTTCTGAGACAGGGTGATACTGTGTGGATAGGAGTGAGGTCTTGATAAGTCTCTTATAGGTAGCTAAATATTACGCTAAACGTGAATTATTTATCAAGCCAGAGCATTGTATCAATTATATTTTCAGTTTATTTTATAAAACAAATACTACCAAGATAAAAGAAATGTGTGCATGGCTAGGCGACACTTAAAATTCCACAACTGATTTGTAAGAATAAAAATCCGAAATACTCCAACAGTCGTTTTACAAAAATGTAATATAGTACATGTATAGTAAATGATCTAACTGGGAATTTCCATCGATGAGCGTTTCGATGATTAACCAATAATAAGGAAATGACTCAAGAGACAAATTTAACTCATGTCCGCAGCCGTAGTTGAGAGTATGGAGACGAGACATATATCGTACATCTATCTATAGCCTAGTCCGTCAATCCTCCCACTACCAACGTAATGCCAATCTAGACCCTAGTCCGTCAGAGGATTAATCTATACCAGCTAGTACCGAAAACTTCGATAACTATTAACACTATTAAAATATACACACGGATAATCAGACGCTCCAACAGATATAAACGCACAAGATACACACACTAAAACAACTTACCTTTGCATACTCCTTCCTCTTGTCCTGAAATCGGCTGCCCGAGGGGTGGGGATATGAAACACTTAAGTCCTTCCCCACATTTGCCCAGTAAACCGTATTTCCCTCCACAACTTTGATTAACCTCTTTAGCACACACGGTGCAACACCCACATAGATCGATCGTGGTTCCTCTGCGACACTCCTCGAGGCCGAGACACTGGTCGGGGTCGCACACCCCACAATTGATGGCCAGGGCAGAGGGTAGGATGAGGACTGTGACCATCACACAGAGTGTGCCGAGTGGAACCGCCCCCGAAACGGTAGCTGGCATGCCGTCAGTCCGTCATCGAAGTTGATTTACTTTCTCTTTCTCTTCTTACAGAGGTGGAGGGACATCAGACCCCTCTTGGAGATTGGGAGGAATGTGCAGTGCAAACCCTACTCCACATCGCTCTCTCCGGCGATAAAGTCCGCGTCACACATCACCTTTGTTTAACTTGCTCTCCTGCTAGTTACCTTCGTGTATATGTATACATGTATTATATATTATATATATTATATCTCTCTGATAAACCGCGTGTCGTATAGCGGAGTTTACCTCTCCTATACCATTAACTGCTATACGAATGCGCGTTACATTTCCGGTGTCAGTGAAAAGCGTACATGTCATCCGGGTTGTCTCAGGTGAACTGACTTCGCCTCTCAACGCCAGCTCGTGCCACTGAAGATAGGAGCAGGAAATTTCCAGTTGATAAAAACACTGAATTGAAACGTTTTTCAGACGGGCTTCCGACTGCTAGTTACTTGTGCATTATTGGCCTGGCTCAGTCGCTTGTTATTTCCCGTATTACGAGACCAGCCAATCCAAACGACTTTACCTCTCCGCTGTGACCCGCGGGTTATGCATACGTGAAACATGCTGAGCACTACGAATGACAGACGGAAAGGAAAGTTAGGTGAGTCGGGAACAGGTAGGCTACGACAGAGGTTGCAGACGACAACACTCTTCGTCCCCGCCACTTCACGCGTTCTGTCGCGGCTACCGGGTCCGTTTCTGTTTGACGATTTCGCTGTGGTTTAGCAGGGTGATTAATTTGAAACCCAACTATTCTATTCGGACATTCCCCAAAGAAAAAAAAAACCCAACTAATACATGTATCCGGTTTTTTCCCCCCTTCTCAGCATATATACTATTGACATGTGGTGGGATCAGACCTACATGGTATTACGGTCGACCGCATTTGTCTGATGCAAATTCGTAATATAATAATTATAAACATTAAAATTTATTTATTGTCTTAGGCATCTCAGCAATTATCAGTACTGTTAACAGTGTTTAAAAGAACACCTTCGTATAACATACATTGAAAGCATTTGAGATAACATGTCACTTTAATGCATACACAATCAATGTAAATATACTTGACACTATGAATGCGCGATTACCTGCTCATAACAACGTCTTGTATGTGGTTTGGTTATATGCAGTGTACACATGAAAAGATATAAATACCTTTAAGAATATTATAAAGGTAAGTAATATTTTATTCAGTTTCTATCATATTTCACTTGTTTGCAGTCATATCTGTAGTTTACAAATAAAAAGGTATCTCTGTAATGTATTGTAGTACACATTATAATAAGCGGGTTTTCAAGTTTATAACGTCATACGAACTAACATAAATATTCTGAATGGTCTGGATATGTTTCACTGGAAACCCTTCTTGATATCAGAAAATTTGTCATCTGTGGTTTCAAACACCTTTCTGGCTGCTTACAGATAATAAAAATAAACTTGGACATGGTCTCTTGGATCTTAGTAAGACTTACATTACAATCAGTATAAAGAACTTGGCATTAACAAAACAAATAGACGTTACTGTTGAAATAGACTGACACAAGCCATCAACAGGTGTGGCAGCAGTAAATAGGTCTATTTAGACAGGACAAAAACAATTGCTGGATGAACCAGCGCTTTGAACGAGTTGATGTTGACGTAACATTAGCTGTTTTGAAATCACTACAGTAATAAAGATACATGTACTATACAGTATGTGTACGTCAACACGTTCTAGTGCATGCAGTTAAAGGAAACGCAACACCCACGACATTACTAGTTCATCCCATATCATGTGTTCTATGCCCTCGTTCTATATACCCGCGTTCTATACACATATATACTCGCTTAGGGAAAGATACAAAAACAGTAATAAAACTGCCACATTAGCTACACATATATAGGCATCGCCCTATTATTATACCACGGGATATCTACGAACACAGAATTATTACTTTGGTATTAAAAGAAAGACGAGATATTTTTTTTGGATATCCCATTGAAGATGTTGACACTGAACACTGAGAGAGACCAAAGTATTTTGTATACAACTTTTCTACAGTTGTAATAGAAACGTAGAGGGCGTATTTTAGTTACAATTTCCTTTTTCAAAACTCGTTCAATGTAATTCTGCTTTTTTTCCCTCGTCATTTTCTCTTGCTGGGATGCGTGATAGAATCACCGTTGTTTTATTCTTCAATATGTTAACTTGAACAATCACTGTCATTTTCAGGCTCTGCATGATGGTTGTCTTAAAATGCACGGTCATAGAATTGTTTTTGTCCGTCTGCAAACCAATTCTGTGTCAGTGATAGATGTGCACACGTATACAATGTATAGACGAGAATGTTCCCTGCATGATGGTAGATTAAGTGATATTGTTTGTAATAGTGGTGTCCCGTAAATCAAGGAATACAGAAATAAAATGAATTCTCTTCACTCTGCGTGTTGTAATAACAGTAATACTAGTAGCTATATTACATAGCACTAGCAGACCTTTAGTTTGGTTAAAAAAACGGGCTATTATAAATCGTACGCATATGTACGTTTAGGCGGGTGAAAAAATCCTCAATATTGCTTACAGCAGGTGAGTGATTTGCACACCTATTAGCATATTGAGGGGAGAGATATATTGATTTATGAAGTCCACAAAGCACTCTCCCAGTCTGGATCATATCCGCTTAATCTTTGGTTACGTTACAAAGAAATACGTTACGAGAAATATAACAAAGCCTACAGACTAAATTAAAATACCGAGTTTTAAATTTTTTTATCACGTACATACAAGTTAAGGAAGTTGTAAAGCAGGTTGTATTTGTCGAAAATTTTAGTTTGATTCAAAGGACAACAGAATTAGAGATAACAAAAATATACCAAGAATAAAAAAGGAACAGAATAAAAGATCGATGCTTCTATATTTGCCATTTACCATGACATTTAATTTTAATTTAGATAATTGCTGAAAGGAATTCCTAATGTATTTTTTTATTACACTTAGTTGTTATGATAGCCAGAATGGTCCCAGAAAAGGTAAGCAATAACGAACATTTGCTCTTCTTTTTTTGTAAATTCTTGCTATAATTTAATTTAAATTGAGACCAAAATTATTTTTGTTATTTCCAAATCTGTGTTCCTTTCCTCCCTAAGTTGAACCAAACTTAAGTTATCTACACAGAACTTACTTAGAATCTGAACGAACAGGGTATAGTTCTCTTTCTGATATCATCGAACACGTGATCGATTCATTTACCACAAATCAATACAAAACAAAAATATCAAAACATATTATAATCAGTAGATGTCAACTATGATTGTGCCCCTTTAACGCGTCAAATTGTTTGGGGTTGTATTTTTAAGCCGCAGATGTTCCCGGTAGTTTTGTTCATTTTGCCACAACCTGAAACACATGGTGTCTGTTTGGTGGAACAAATCGATACCGTTTGATAAAGACCTCATCTTGTCACGCACAGAAGATAGCGGATCAGCCTCACTAAACACGCCGCGTGTAGTGTGGATACCGAAAACACATTAACTCACCTTATCGACTACACGGGCCTACGGTACCAGTGTTTACACCAGATATTTTACCAGTAACACACAACGCATCAATAATGTTTGTAGAAGTATTGTGTCAATATTATTTAAATAAATAGATAATAAAGTAAGTCAGGTGGTTCCATTGCCAACCGGCAACAAATGAATCTTAAAACCATATTTTAGAAAATATTAACGATGTCATTGAAGTTAAAATTCGTTTAAGCCGAAACAGATGGTTCGAGACAATTATTAGTAGATCTATAACCATTAACTTCGCTTCTGAGACACTATTACGCAAACTTCGAGATATAACAGAATAACGATATTCGAGATTACAGAGTTCGAGATTACAGAGTTCGAGATTACATAGTTCGAGATATAGAAAGTTGACTATCTAGGCTCACTGGATTATAACGGCCATTCTAAACTTGATTTGACGTTTTAATGACAAAACAAGTTAAAAGATAATGAAGTGAAACTGAAATTTTATATGAAGATACTGTAGGCTTAAAAGTTATCTGTAAAAGCTCTCTGTTTATCTTGCAAAGTGTCTCCAATTTCACTTCATTGCCATAAACTATACATGATCTTTGACGTGTTAGAGATCAAACTCAATTCACACTAATATTACCACATTAAACTACATTATATACCCAGTATATTACATAGCAATGTACATCACCTTAATTTGAATCGTCAAAGGTCAAACGCAATGACTCGAAATCGCAGTTATACAAAATGCTGATGGATTTATAACAACATTACTTTTAGGTAGGGTCTACACATGTACATGTATTCTTATCTTACATATTTGTTACTTACAAGTTTATCCCAAATTCTAAGTGAAAATATTTACGTATCAAGCCCACTGTCTTGTGCTATAGAGTTATAGGTTTGCAGTACGGCACGCAATGGCAAGGTTATCCATACGACGAAAAGAGAACTCTTGCCCGAATGACTGAACTTAAACCGGCGCATATCGGGAACAGAGCGTAACAAGAACGTCCGCCTGAGGCTTGGTGGGTCGAAGGATCTATCCTTCTGAGCGGACCCGTTGCGTTATTTCCCGTTTCAACCAGTGATCCACGACTGGTTTATTAATGGCCGTGGCTTATGCTATCCTGTCTGTGGAAAAGTGCACATAAAAGATCCCTTGCTGTTATTCAAAGAAGGGTAGCCTATGTGGTGGTAGCGGGTTTCCTCTGTGACCAAATGTCGATATAACCGTTCGGATGATGGAGCCGAGAAATCGGAATGGCGGGGGGCATTTCTCGTTTCCGTTGAGAGTTCCAACATGTCTTGTTTCTCCGCAGATGGCGGACATTCTGGTCATACTTTTGTCTACACCCGCGTTGGATTCGACCACATGTCTGTCACGTGATCGTCGTAGGTTTGCAAAAACGGTCAGAGAAATGTCGTTCTCGGTATCTCTCCACACGTCAGGTTTTCATACAGCGCCGAATCCGTCCGTCGTACGACAACCCCTTCCACGACAAAACATCGGATCGTAGGGTATTTCATCTAACTGTATCGATTATAAATTAGCGGTTATTGGACATCAGAGGAAACCCGCTGCCACCACATATCTTTCATGTGCAATACCCCATATAGACAGGATAGCACACACCACGTAATTTGATAAACCAGTCGTGTATCACTGGCTGAAACGGAAAATAGCCTATAAAATGTTTTGCGCTGTGGAGGATCGATCCCTCGACCCATCCCGCCACACGCAGACGTTCTACCTATGGACTACATCCCGCCGCTCGCAGAGATAAGCGCACGGCTTAAGGACTCTCAATCACGACGTTTCGCGCCAAACGTTTCCGCTCCCCTGCATCACCAGACAATAGCGTGACCGTACAAATGTTCTATCTTTTGGCGATCGATTCGTACGTCGTAGACCGAGCCATTTTACGTAATCTAATGACATTTTGAAATTTCTTTTAATGTTAATAATCATAATAATACATTTATGCAATTATGTAGATAAACAAAGATATATAGTGTTTTCGATCCGTTTATATGCAAATTCATTTGCGTTTAATTAGCTTCATGCCTTCGTTATATGATCCCGATTTTTGCGCCAAAATGGTGAGTGATTCTCTTTAAAAAGGTGCTGATATCACATAATAATATATGAAACAGGAATTCAAACTCCCACGCCATTGAGTCGTCGTCCGCCGTGAAAGGTATAGACCCAATGTAAAGGCTGTACCCGAAACAGGAACAAAACAATTGCTTGCATGAAAGTATTACGTGGTTAAAGCATCCCTAACCCTTAGGTACGATCCGCCATCATAGCACTAGACCAAATGTTAAGCTATAGGCTGTACATACGCAAATCTGGAAAAGAACTGTTGACTTAAAAACAACACATGACACGTGCCACACATCTGGCGCTTGCAATTATTAAATGCAGGTCTGACATAGAAATTTCCACTTGTGCATTCATTCATACATCTTCCCCGTTGATCATCACAGATAAACATCAAGCCGGAGTCAAGGCATGGCTAATATCTACACCGGAATATTCGCCGTTTTCCGCTCTCGCACCGAACTTGCCCTATTTCTTTAAAACTAGATCACATAAACATGCATAAAGCTCAACAGGTGGACACATTTACTACCATAAACCAGAATTTTACGGCATGCTAAATTTTAGAACCTGCAGTAAATCGAACTGAATTAAACCCAGGCCTAGCCAAATACGACTCCGTATTATGTGTATACATAGTGTATTAATACAGACAAACATATATTTATTTATCAGCCTCACCCAATTAATATATACAATAAAATACACTTAAATGTTTATATTTAAATAATATATAGGTCGTGCATGTATAACTGTTTTAATTCAGACATGGTAAAGATTGGAATATTAATATGCATGATCATATCAAGACGTTGGACGGTCGCACAGTCACAGAAACAAAGCAAACGAAACGGAAGGACAGGAAAAAAAGACCACTGGAACAAACAGAATTTAAATGGCAAAACATTATTAAAATAGTCAAATGCGTATCTCTACACAGAGTCGATGGGACATTACGACGAAGTCGACATAGCTTGAACTCACATACCGCAGCCAAAGCAGTGGTGACACCAGGTGTTCGCGAGCGGTATGTGTGGTTCCGTCGGTGCACACGTTGTTTTGTATGGTGTTTGCATGGTGTTTTGAAACAGCTAAAAGTATGGTATTGCATTAGTCATAACTTGTATCAATAATACGCCATAGCGTGAAATGTGTACCATAAAACTTTTAAATCGTTTTCACCATGCAGTAAATGAATGTTACAATCCCGATGGATCAACTCTTTAGCAAAGTTGTGAACGCATAAATGCACACACACATACAGTTGAATACCGGGTTGAAGTAACGGACGGAAGGACCGACGAAGTGATCACCAAACACAAACTGAAACTGGGTCTTTACGTTAAATATGATGTTTTTATAGACCAAGGCAATCAGTTGTAGAATTCGTCAGAAGTCATTCACAACATATGGAGACAAAGGAAGAACTGGCTAACGGACTTATGTTTAGACACGAGAATTCGATATACATTATAGTAGCACCAATCAGAATGCGGTCATGTGACATTGCTATGTCGCATCTATATATGTTGCACGTTCCTTGGTTAAATAAGCATGTCTCTATACGTAAAAGCAATTTTCTTCAGAATTCGTTCTGTGACTGATAAGAAAATACTGGAGTAATCATGTGCCACCCACAAGTCAGTTCAAGACAATTACGTTTGCTCCACTCGATTGGTCAACAAACGGATCACGTTGACATATGTCGGTTTATCGCTTATTTATACTATACTACTAGGTATTGCATAGTCACACACCCAGATTATTGTCAAAAAGAGTGCATTATAGGACTTGATGTATCTATAGTCTATAGTTTTTATTTAAATCTCAGAATGAGGCGCACTGAAACCCGGGTGTACTTGTATAAGTTGAGGGGTGTTCAAGAGCACTATATAGAGCTCGAGTATATACTTTGATTGGTACCAATAAACAACCAGGTTCTATTATATCACATTCATTTAATTAAAGAAAGCCCCATACAAATATTGGATTTATGTAAGACTGGTTAGAATTAAGATTTACGTATGCGGACAGACGAAACTATGATTCAAAATATCGAATTCAAAGTTGCTACTGGAGCCTGTTTGAAATAAGCTGATGTTTGCCAATATAATATCATAATAATGCATTGGCAGCGGAGCGGAAACATTGAATTTTCTGCAGGATCTTGGTGTTGTATTTGTGTTTTGCAATACAGCTAAGTGCTAAGTTTGTTAGTACATGTAGATAACAAAATCATTAACATCGCCAAATGGGTATACATGTATTTGTATGCATTAATCGAAACACATGAGCGTATGACGGCTGAATTACGAAATGAACCCGTTCAGGTGCACGTGTGGATTTGCTTTTGTTAAAACATAAGAACGCGCCCTGTGTGTTTGAATATACCTGCACGCGTATTTGTGCTATAATCGATTCAACACCAGGCCAGAATTAGAAGTGAAGAGATATTTTTGCGCTGAACGCCGCCTTTAAACTATTTGTGCGTCTGACTTTTGCTAAAATAAACCACTTAACATTGTTTCCTATAATGTATAGACCTGGCAGAGTATGTATATAATTCAGGTCCGTATATAGCGTGAAGGGGGTGGTGTGTGTATGTTCGGGGGTGGGGGGTTGTGGTTTGAATGTCCTTGGAGTAAATGTATATATTTTCTAACCCACTTATAAATAGAAACTGTTTAAGTTTTACCTGAGAAATAACCAAAATAATTGACCTTTCAGACACGGGACACAAGAACAGTAACATGTCCACAAACGAGATTTTAGAGGAACACTAAGAACAAAGAAGAAAACCGCAAACTTTATCTCCCCACCCCACCTCTCCCTCTCCCTCCCCAAATCGCTCCATATTTGTGTTTACATTTGAAAAGGGAATTATAATACTAGCAATATGTTGTTGTTATCATACGTTTCGTGTGTATATTAATAGAAAAAGACAAATAAGAAACCGGTCTCGGTGCACAGTGGTCAACGCATTGGGTTTAAGACTGGTAGGTACTGGATTCGAATTCCATTCGTGGCATATGGGGTTTTTAATACCAGTACCGGTTTCAACCCATGCAGAGCGAGTGCTCCGCATGCAGGGCTCAAAGGGCAGGTGTACTTCCACTTACACCGACCAGTGCTCGCAACTGGTTTAACAAAATTCGTGGTATGTACTGTCCTATATGTGGGAAGATGCATATAAAAGATCTCTTGCTATGTATCAAGACTATGGGAATTCATACTAACGCTGACTTCTGTGCTGGACAGACAGTCGAGGCAGCTGGACTGTGTGAACACGATAGACGTGCTTGAAACTTAATTGGATATAAGCTCGTAAATAAGTCATAACTAACTAACTAAATAACTAACTAACTAACAACTAACTAACTATCAGAATAACAAAACAAAAAAGTAAAAGAAGAAAGGAGACGGTAAAGCTAGAAGTAATATAAAGGAATATGTTTGTTAATATAATGCACGCTTGCTGTATTGTGCACTGTGCGTGTTTTATGAAGATGGAGAAGGAAATATCGCCTGTCAGACAGGAATAATCCCGACCTGGGTCGACCGACTCACACGTACCATTCCCCGAGTGACACAAACTAATATCGCACACAACCATTACGTCGACCACTCGTTGCCCTGTCTATATATGATGACATATGATCTCAAAGTTAATTTGGGAATAAAGGCTCGCTTTCTCAGCACGAATTAACTTTGGCACCACTGAGGACCTTTAATTATTATCGTATTGTACGAAAGGATATACATTCCGCGAAACAATTATTAGACCGAGAAGACCCCGATATATTAATTTCCTTTGAAATGTTCTTCCATTGTGTTTGTTAAAGACAAAACGTCTTCTTTTATTCAACCCCATTACCAAATACAACCTGAATGTGTCCACTATCAACACTTACAGGTATCGTCGAATGTCAAATCAATTTGAACCATCACCGCACATGTAGCTATAGAGTTGTCTGTTTAGGAGCGTGTCGTCTTTTACTCTTTGGATTTAGTGGCTTGACCTACATATTGCATAAGTGGCTTCACTGGGCGTCCAGATATGCGATATGGTAACAAAACAGCGGCTATTTGATGTCAAAAACACAGTTACGTCGACACATGGCCTCAGAACAAACCTGCTGCCGTCACATCTTACCGAATATCTGCATTTTCCCACAGACAAGATAGCACACACTACGCCCTTTGATAAACTCGCCATGAATCACTGGTTGTTTCCAAAAATGGTCCAACGGGTCCACTGAGAAGGCTCGATCCTTGTCCCTCTCGAACTTCAGACGAACGCCCTTGCGCTGAGCAACGGTTCGCTCCCCTCGTGCAATTCCAATAACAATTCCAACTTTTGCTAACGTTTCTTTTTTCTTGTTAGAAATCTGATATGAAATAAATCAGATCTGTTTCTTTGCTTCATTCTAGAATCTCCGGTGTTGCGATATAGACAAGTGTTTATAGAATCACAACCTGCTGACTATTTAGACAAATGCAGAGCCGCCGCGGCGCTAACATGCAAAAAAAACGAAACATCAAAGAGAAGACTGTTCTATTCTTATTTCCATTCTTACCCGAATTCCACCGGAAAAGAACGCTAGTACACGTAAGAATGAGAGAGATGTGAAAAAATAGGACCTCCAAGAATCCAGTGTGATCTTTTGGTAAACATCAAGCAATGGTTGTTTTGTGTCAAGGTTTTCGTCCGTATTTTCATAACCCAATCACGTCCCAATCATGTTCCGGTCAGCAGGACAATGATGTTTTTCTTTCAATGTGTTCATTTTGTGGTTAATAACTTGGTGGGAGGTGGAAGTGGTAATCAGCTTGTCAGGGGGCTGGGATTGATTGTGTATCTAGACACAACTCGTACATGTTGAGGGGAAACCAGATCCTGCGAGCGCCGCACGCAGCAGAAACTTGTGACGGGGATCCCGGGGTTGCCCCCCTCCCCCTTCCCAAACCTCCCAACTCCGAAACAATATTTAAATAATCACACTTATTAGCGTGTTTTTAAACTGCTTACGCAGACTTTTTCAAATTACATTTTCTCGCACGTCGACTGACTGTTGTGCTTTCACAAGGCTATAGTAGTGGATACCATGAAGTATGAACTACCTACAGATGTCTACAACTACCTACATCTCGAAATATGTGTTGTTACATTCAACATCCTGATAACGACATTTCATTAGCCATGTTTATCCAATTTTGTTCTTCGTTGGTTGAAACGAGGAAACACACTGCATGTAAATACTCAATCGCTATCCAGGTCTCGATTAAAATGTGGGTCTCTAATATAGTTCCCGAGTTTTGAATAGTACCTTGTTCTCGAATAGCGCGCGAGACTTTATAATAGCACTAGTATAACATAGTAGCTAAATACCCGAGTCACGAATAACACCTGAGTCTCGAATAACACTAGTAGCTAACTATACCCGAGTCAGGAATAACACCTGAGTCTCGAATAACACTAGTAGCTATCTATACCCGAGTCACGAATAGTACCTCAGTCTTGAATAGCACTATAGTAGCTAACTATACCCGAGTCACGAATAGTACCTCAGTCTTGAATAGCACTATAGTAGCTAACTATACCCGAGTCACGAATAGTA
>JAULBR010093993.1:0-21875 GCA_032355825.1 Melanodrymia aurantiaca
CAGATTTCCTACACCAGACCGACCATGTTGTCTCACTAACTCCCGTTATAACGTAATCACACATGGATGCAGATTTCCTACACCAGACCGACCATGTTGTCTCACTAACTCCCGTTATAACGTAATCACACATGGATGCAGATTTCATACACCAGACCGACCATGTTGTCTCACTAACTCCCGTTATAACGTAATCACACATGGTTGCAGATTATCATAAGTCATCTTCATTTTCATTGTGAATATCATAATCAACCCTTTCATGTCATCACGTCATAATTTTGCTCTTTGACCATGTGACTGTCAAAGGTACCTATGTATTATTGAAATAAATGGGGCCTTAAAATATAAAAAACCACATATTATAATAATTAGAAATTACCATCAAGACCAAATAAAAATATAGGTTTATTTATGGTTTAATGGCCCGAAAAAAAAGGTATGTAAGTAGGTATTAAGTTACACATTTTTTGTCAGTTTCCTATCATTTTTCAATGTTCTATCATTTTAGAACATTAAAAAGAAGAAAATGTATTATAGTGTAATCAGGAAAAGTTGGAATAAAATGATAGAACTTCTACTTATGTTGTTAGTTTTCAATATGCAATTAGGTATACTTTGTATTACAACTAAATATAAATGAGCAATATCAGTAAATCGGATGACCAATGAAAATACTCCAAATATGCAATGCACAATATCAAAACATGCTTCATCTTTGCTTTACTGCCCACATGACAAGCTTAATTCGTTATAGCACTGTTTTAATACAGCTCGGTTATATATATTATATATATATTTAAAAATATCCAACTGTGAGTGATGATATCATATATGATATTAATAACGTTTATACGAGTCAGTTTATTTGCCACGTACCAGCTTGCTGTATTTTATGAATAGTTTTCCCATATTGCCATGACAACTAACATGAACATTTTTCGGTTGTCCTGTCACTGAGAATCATTGAACGTGAAATTACCACCTCATCCTACCATGGCAGTCTATTATAGTCTGTAGTGACGCATGGGTGCAGCACGTGCTGACAGTGTCATGGCTGTCCTAACACAAGGTATGTAGTTGCTGTGCGTTCCCCTGTCATGGACAGAACTCTCTGGCGAAGTCAGAGGTTGTGCCGATGACAGGTGTGCTGATGGAAGCACACCAAAAATGACCCAACCCAACCTGCGCGTTCTGAACATTTGTTTTATTCAAAAGACGCACGCACTGCATATTGTGAATATTTGCTTAAAAACTACAGGTGCAATGGCGAGAATCGAACATGATGCATCGCTGATTCGCAAGTGATTAAACAGTCTAGTGGATACGAGATTCCGTATCGTGACTGCCGCGAGATATGTAGTCTAGTGGATACGAGATTCACGATTGTGACGTATATAGTCTAGTGGATAATGAGGTAATCTAGTAGATAGATCAGCCGGGTTTTCTAGTGGATACTGGTTTCAAAATCGTGATGTCATGCATCTAGAGAGAGGTTCTAGAGGATACGGGTTTCACGATCTCAAGGTGGTATAGGGAAGTTATCTTGTGGATATAGAATTGCTGGTGATAATTGATAATGCATGATTTGAGAGATGCGAGTGGGTTTTTTAAGTAGTCTATTGGAACAACTGTTGGTAAAAGGGGCAACTTGATTGAAGATCGCGAGTGTCTGGTGTCAGATGAGGTAGTCCAGTGGTTAGGAGTTGCACAACAGCCATGTGGTCTAATGAAGTGAACATAAATAGAAAAATAATCAGTTCCGTAACTTGTGAAATGACGGTCATTATAGATGCATTGCGCGTTTAGTACCATTCCCATCTATACAGGCATTTATTAGTATATAATTCTACATATAAATAATGAAGAATAATATAAAAATACAGGAAAATAAGCCCAGACTGTGTCCACCAATTGACAAAATGGTGACCTTGTATTAGAATCTTTATAATAACAGTTGGAATGAGGGCAGTCGCCAAGATTTGTCAGCCCTTGTTAAATGTCACAAAACGTTAAAGATTTACTTTTCAAAAGAAGACTATTTGTATCAAAGGTTTACACCCTTGCCACACCCTTGCCACCTGGGTGTAAACGTGTCGGCTGCGAGTGTTCATCGATGGGTGTGACTGATGAGCTGCAAGTTGGAACACCAGTGCAGGCATTCTTGCAAACATATCATTTCATGTCGACAAAATAACCACATTGTTGTTGGACCGTCTGTCAACACAAGCTCCGATTACAATATATACAAGTCAATTGGATTTGCGACAACCTTCGAACGGTTACTTTATGGCAGGTCAAAAGACACACCTACAACACAGAAAAATCAGCAAACACGAAACGTACAGAATTCATTCACTGCCACGTGGTTCAACGAGAACGTCGTTACAATACCAGGTACCCGAAACACTGTTTAATACAATGCGACTGTGAACGTTTACTATCGTGCTTGCAGTAAGTTAACGATATAGTTAGAGCAGGGTAGATATACTAGTATACATGTAGAGTTGAAATGCCAATACAGGCTTTGTTGGTTTGTTGTCACAACTATGTATACAACGGTCGCACGTCACTTCTATGACAGTACGTAGCCAAGAATTGCGAAGACCTATTTATACACGTATATAACCTACACAACACCATACACCCGTGTACCCGGGCACGAGTGTGACGTCTTTAACGATTATCAAGAATACAATTTCGAAAATAAAAACCCATTTGTACATTTTAAAAAAACCCATACAACCCAAAAAGTAAGTACATGTCCCGACTCTCTCACCCTACCATAACCAAAAGCATAACACAAGATCATCTCAGACTATAATAATTACTTTACAGAGAACCCACACCATATTAAAAAATACCAGACGACGCAAGCTTAGCCATATAAGAGCGATTCACAATGAAGACGTCTTGGTATTGTAGAAACCTAATGACCATGAACAGTCTCATGTAGCATCAGAGATCATGAAGCATTCCTCAGGTTTCCTGTTTTACGGTGTGGTTATCCCTCACTGCTCACACCCAGTGCTTCGACCGTAACCCAGTGCTCCGACCGTGAACCAACAGCAACATCAACCGAGAAACCTCAACAATAACTGCAATAAATAACGGCTAGCTAGTCCAGCGAGTAGCATCAATTTGACAGCGGACGTGAATTTATTAATCACCAAAACACTTCACCTTTGCCATCATAATCTACGAGGAATGCAGAAGGAAACTGTGCGTTTAGGAATACAAATGGACGACGAATACTGTCAAGTATCTATAAACTGAAGCGACAACTCGTGACTGTGACACGTTCTATGATAAACAATAGCAGTATGAAAAAAGGACAGCGACGGATCACATTCTTTGCGAGCAATATGAGGACAGCAGTGACATTCTGCACCTAGTCCGTCAAGCATCACTCACTGAAAACCTGAAACTATAAACATTCATTAAACTTCTTCCATAACAACCTGAGAATCAATCACCGATATTGATATATGCGAGTACGTGTCATCTCTACTTAGTCGCACACCCCTTCCACTCTGCCTTGTGCATAGATACGCATTTGATCATGTCAATGTATTGTCGTTTAGATTTGGTTGACTTAGATCAAGTTTAGAAATGGCATTGGGGTACTTTTAACCTGCTTTCTTGAAGGAATGATTTGTTAATATATTGACAAACCGTCTACAAAGATACATCAATCCAGTGAAGTCGTTCATACGTCGGAGGTTCTATACTCAAAAGTCCATTTACGGCACAGCTCTGTATGCCAAGAATTTCAACACGTGTAAACGCTCCGACTACACTCCGAGGCGTATGAATTCACATTTCCGGGAACAATACACAGGGAACATGAGCCTAGATTAGAAGGACATATGGAAGTAGCGAAGAAGAAAGCTACATGTTACTTTGTGACATGCCTCACAATACAACTGGTGTGTTTACAGGTATACAGTAAAAGGGTACGGCAAAGTTCAACAGGTTTTTATTCGGTCAGTATCAAATGCCAGGCAGTGGAGAATCAGAAAGTGACCTCTGACTATAATATTGATTCAGGTGTGAACTTGCAGATGAACATGCCTATCTGGAACTTGTTCCATTGTTGTCCGAACATAAAAAGCTTCGGGCAGCAGGGCGGTCATTATTGTTGTAATGTGCTTCCCATCAAAGCCACGTGTCTCTGAGAACTGACTGACCACAAAACGGTGATATATGAGAACCGCCTGTTGTAGGACATCGATGCTGTGTTTATGTTTCAACACATATATATACTGTCATTACTCGAATCGTATTGTTTTGGTTGTATGTAGGGCCTAGTTAATATTTACATGGTTATTTGTACCTTCGTCGCTAAATACAACGTTTAAACACAATAACGTGTTTTTGCTATATTTTTCGCAATAAAAAAGAAGTTAAATTTAAATTCTAATGCTGCAATATTCGCAAGAAAACTAATCGCAACTTCAGAAGTGGAAATATCCGAGAAATTACGATAGATCTTTCATATTTAAGGTTTATATCGTAAAAGAAACTCATCTGAGAGTTTTCAAATGACATTAAAGTACCAAAAATACTCCCCAGTTGCAAAATGACGCCAAATATATTGAATAATAAACACATACATTATATACACATAAGGACACCATTGAATCCAGCATATTTTAGGTTCGTACTCTGTATTTTAATCGTAATTAATAACATTTGAAATAAAAATTGTATTTTAAAGGTCATTGTATAATTATACATTGAAGCCAATTGTTTAGGAGTCAATCGCCATGACAGTATTGTCACTCCTTTTAGTTAATATTATAGATAGTAATATCATCGAAACAGTCGGACCTGGTTTCTCTTGCTAGCACTGTATGTATAACTTACCAATGACATTTATAGAACTGCGGTGCACTAAGCAATGGGTAACATACCGATTGTATTTCACGTCGAACAATGTGGCGAAATCTGTAGGGTTTTAATGGACATTGGCACAGATACCAGTGGTATCACATTTCTTGTAGAATGTGTTACATGACAATACTACGCAGCAAATGATTTACTGCACCCAATACACCGACCCCCTGCATGTACTTTAATATTCTGTGATGCGATTTTACCGCTATATGTATAATCAAAGTCAGTATTATGACAACATCCAAATTGTCACAGAGATTTAAAGCAAAATGCGGATTTTCAAAGAACTTTTTATAGGTAACTTTCCGGTGAATTTAGAGAGGAATGGAATTCTACGTAATTCGTACGACAGCACGGTTATATATGTATTGACCTTCATTGATGAAAGTGAAAGACTGTGTATACGAAAATGAAATGACGGTACATATTAATTAGTAAATACATTACAATATACCGTGAAAGCAACCATCGCAAGTCACTATTGCATAGAATCCCAATTAAAGAACCAATTGGTGAAAATTATACTTGAACAATGTTTTGCTTAGAAATACGATTTTGACGTTTTGATTTTCGTAGCAAAAGTAGTAGTGTAGTCAACATAATAGTGTTAATACAGTACCTTTTAATAAAGGAGTTTAGACACTTTTTGTTATACTGGGTGTTTAACGTATATTATATACATCGAGGGAGATCACAAACTGCATGTTAAATGAATGCAATATTTTATAAGATTTATTGTGATTGGCTACTGCTGCCAAGCCTGGGATATATATTTGTAAGTACATGTAGATTGCAATCGTAACATATTTATGTTAAATTAGGTGGCCTTGAAACTGACACCTTATATGTAAATCTATTGTGTAAAACATTATGCTGTGCCTATAGGCAATTGCTTTGGCTAATAAATGAATTGAACCTATGCGAATCGTGAGCACTATCTTTGTCTTTAGTCACATGGTACAGAAGACCTCCAGGCAATCCGAAATTAGGTTTACAATAAAGAGACAATCTATGTCGATCAACAATGATTTCAAATTGGCATCCAATCAGGCGAAACTTGGTGTACGGAAATAGATTTTTAGTACTAACTAGAGAAAGGTTACAGGATGACATGGCGATTTTAGCTTACATTATATAGTGCGGGAAATTTAAAACCAAATCAGGAATAACCAACGCAGTTTTTACTTCTTGAAAATACCTTGTTTTATCACAGAATGTTCTTGAATTGTACAACCACACAATCACACAACCATCGAGACTGTACCATGCAGGCACCTGATTCAACTATATAGAGATTTATCATTCATTTAACGTTGTTGTAGCCCATGCAGGTTCAAGCATGCTGTCCCAGAAATGCAGCCCTCGACAGTTTGCCTAGGACAGAAGTAAATCAATGCTATAGTATGTGAGTGGAAACACAATTCCAAAAGCAGCAATGGATCTTTTATATGCACTTTCCCAGACAGGATATATAGAACAGACCACAACCTTTGTTATATACCAGTTGTGAACCACTGGTTGGTGTAAATGGTTGTACCCTTTCCCATTAAGCCTTGCAGTACACTTACTCTAGTACACTTACTCTGGGTTGGATGAACTAGTAATATAATAGTAATCAATTAAATATCATAAATCTATATTCTACAATTTTAAAAAGCGAATTTTACTTAATTTTTCTTCCATCCTAACAGTGTTTAATAGTGACACGGTTTAAACATAGATGTATGACTATGTTGCTGTATTGAACAAAACCTGATCCATCACCATCCTCACCCCAACTCCCCCTCCTCTAACCTCAGCTCCCACTTGCCCGCTCTATACGATCGTTAGAAGACAGAAGCCGCCGTGTAAGAAGAAGTTATGAATGAATAACGTCACAGTAAACCGTGGGAAGATCGTGGAAGATGTAAACATGGCGACCCGTCAGGCGATAACGTGTATAACACAATTCCACAGTTGATGGTCAGTTTGTGATAGCGTGCAAGAGAATGTTTTTCTACGGGAGCCATCGGCGTTATTCCTGACAAGAAGGTGGGTGACACGCGAACCAGAGGTATGTTTGCAGTATACACACTGCTGTCAATCGACTCAACTTACCGGTAGTCTCTGTCGATATTTTTACAAGCTTAGAATTAGATGGGTATATTTCGATTCACGTACGTGGTTGGAACAGGGTACGTCGTATAGTCCCATAAATCTTCCTTCAAACTTGTTTTGATGATAGAAGATTTATCGGACTAGGTACACCTGTGGCAGTCATCAAAGAAAGCAGATGAAAATATACAGTATATAAGAGGCCGGTGAAAGAAACACAGTGTCAGTGCCACTGATCATGCACACGCGTTCAGGTGAGCACTTTCAAAATAATGTCATGCTACTATCCGGAAAGTGAACAATTGATGGTCTAAGGAACCCCACTAAAATAAAATAATGCAAACGTCAAAGTTAATATAGTCTCCTTTACACGTCATAGTGTTTTGGAGAGTGAAGGTGATAGGAGAATGACCACTCGTCTTTCCATACCATGTGCTATACACGAATTGTGTGAGAATAATTTTACATTCTTTGACATGGGATGAAAACGACATCTGAAATAGAAAACGCAACTCGAATACGCAGACCATTCGGTCACTTATATATCACTTGACGGCATTTCAATATAAATGATGTTTCCGGTAAATGGTTTTTCTGTTGAAATTGAGACGTCTATAAACGCATGCTTCCCTTTAAAACTGCACTTGATGAACTGGTGTAAATCTGAACCAGCATGATTGAGACGATTGTCGTGCAAAAGCGCTGATGCTCTTTGATAGGTTTATCAACGAGGCTAACAGAACGACATTTGATATTAAAGTCTTTGTTGAACTGTTATCAATATTTCATATCATATCCTCCAGGGAGCGCATTAATGGCCAGACTCGCACCTGTACTGGAGCTGTGCACAATAGCCGTGCACACGATTTCAAATATACTTATAGATCTTCACTCAAGCAGCTTTTATATCGGCTGTTAGTTTAAAGGAAGATTTATCGGACTAGATTTGAAAGTAACAGTCAGGTACAATAATTCCACGAGAGCAACGTTTATCCAAGTATTTACCATGCACGCTATAGTACAGCTTTAACAAGGCGTTTTACCAAGCTTCATTCAGGCTTTTGCCAAGCGTTCAGCATGCTGTTACACCATTATAACGTAACTAGGTTCCTGGCATTTATATCATTTTGAAGATATGCTAATGTGCAATATGCAAGTTTGTAATTTATGTGAATGTGCGAAGCTAGACAGTATGATTATTCTCTATACATATACATGTATAGTATCGAATCGAAATATATAGACCAAGCATATTCTAATTTCTTAACTACATGTATAATTTAATCATGCTATTACACGGAACTTCAAACAGATTTTTAGTCAAGATTCAACATAGCTGTTACCAATTTCAACCAGGGTTTTACCTGGCTTTTATTACCAAAACTTTACGTGGTGAACACAAAGTTAATTGTCACTAAGGTCCCGTACATGTACATATCAAATATCAAACCCACCTCCATTTGGTAATTTTATACTATTTTTAGAATCAGGTCAAACAGTCATTGTTTTTACGCAGCATAGAATAGCTGAAACAGATTTTAATTTAATTATGCTATAGTGTGGTAATCAAAAAGAACAAACATCCTATACATTTTTGTGAGAACAGAAACTACTAACTGTGGCCTGACTAGCTGTGAACCATCGAGTTTCAATACATTGAGCTTTGTGATGCGTCAAACGTGCGCACTATAGCTATACGAAAACTCGTCAACTATCACAATCGTTTGACTTACGACGTTAGAGTTTCTTGCGTGCAACACTTAGTTCTGAACGAGTGATTTTCAATTCCCCCGTGCTGGAAAACATAATTACTTGCCAATATACGAGTCATTAAAAACGTGTGAAAACTCGGAATAAAACCACAATGAATGGAAAGGTGTATCTGTTTGACGTCATCCCAACTCAATTTTTTAATAAAGGGTATTTAGTTATTGCGATACATGCTCTGCAGAATAAACATGATTACGCCGCATATTTATATTAGTCGTTTAGATTAGTATAGCAAGTGGATGTTTACATAATTATATATTTACATTACAAAGACCCGAAATCATATACCAAGTCTTTCGTGAACACAAGGTATATCATTGGCAGCGGACCCTATTTTTTAGTTTTCCCCTAATATTACCCTTTGATCCAGCCGGGGAGGATCATCCGAAACCCCAAACCCCGAACCCCCACCGGAAGAAAACCCGGCAAGAAGTGTGTCGCCATGCAGGTAACGCATATTTCACTATCAAACTTCACCACCCCACTTTGATTGTGTAATCACAAGTGTAGAATGCATTATCACACGTTTTCCAATCACTGCTGACCTACACTGATATACAAACACACGTCTCATTGTTTACTCTATCTCTAATGTGAACAAACTCTTAATTTCACCGCTTGCTCTCTGTTTACTCTGATGACACCGATTTTATATACCAATGATTTACTGTGTAATCACGAACATCTCTACAATGAAACAAAGAATCGAAACACTATCTCTGTCAGTCGTATCTCTACAACATAGAGTCCAATTAAGATTTCCCCCACTATGCCGTGATAGTACTCCTGAAATACTATAGATTATCAGTGGTGACACAGGGTGTTTTCGAACGAAGAGATAGTTGAACTTGTCATAAGATCGAATCTTCTTGTGAACCACATGTTTAATACGATATTAAAGATAAAGACCCCTAATCACCGACAATGGTGTCAAACATGTTCACTCTTCTGCATCTGCAGACAATAGCAGTGACCTTAGAAGTGTTCGACATTTGGGTTGCGGGTTTTGTGCAGTTATTCGTATGATGATGTTATAAAACAGGCAATTACATGTATACGTAATACAAGTACACTTAGATACACCATGTGTTTACGAAAGACGATGATATAATAATCCTGTTCAACTGGAAGAAAAACGAAGAACTACTCTACGAAGTTTGTTTATTCTGTAGATCAGCCTTTTCGTAAATGTGCATGGTTGTTGTACAGTGTGTAATGGCTTGTTTTGCACTTGTTCACTATAGAGGATAACCTTGAAGCCATGTTGTGTGAATTACCTCACTTTAATGGACAACATGCCGTCCTGCACGCCTCTGTTTCGAGTTATCGCCGCGGGAACTCAATGCGATCATGCAGTATACCTGACATTTATTGTCCATCTAGGGAATTTGACAAAATAATGGTCTTTTATGGGTAATCTCAATATGTAGAATGACTGAAGAAACACATTGTAGTAGTTTCTCAGCACATTTCCCATTCACTGAATTGTGCATTACTATTTTTATACCCGGACCACCAAGTTCGCAAATTGCAGTAATGCCTAAGGTATTTGGTACTTTCAGATGACCACACAATATCAGTTATCACTTGTTACATATCTCAGCCACCCACACCATGCACGTCTCTAGTTTTCTGTCTCAAAACTAGCTCGACACATCCAAAACTGCTATAATTTATATCGCAAGTCCATTATAAATAGGCCTATGCTGAAAACCAGTTGTCGTACACACACATTTAAACCAGAAATCAGTATACATGTACACTAATAACGTTAATATACCGCAATCCATTATACATAATTATTATATAAGCAGTCACCAGATGCAATTAAATTATTGGCATTAATTTCTCTTTTTTGCTTGTAAAGTTTGACTCCCAATGTTTTGATTTTATTGATAATTAAGTCTTATTCAATAAGTGTTATTCCGTCTATACCAGCCTTGTCAGTATCTAACTGAACAGAAGATAAATATAGATTTCGATTTGGAGTGGCTGACAAACACGTGATTGTGTAATCGGCCAATAAGATAAGTGAAATACGAGCCTGCAGCATGGTCCCGCACGAGAGAGAACAGGCAAAGCGAGATGTGACAATATAATCTAAGACTTGACACCACACAAATATTCGCGTGCCAACCAGAAAAATACGCAACACGATAACAGTGCAGAGACTCGGACACTCGACCAGCAAACAAGCCGGACAATGAAACTGGGTGGCCGCTCATTAGTGCGTGAACGTGAAAAACGCCAGCGGCCCCACTGTTGTGTACGACTTGAAAACTAACCAAAACACAGACGCGTAACACATATTGTCCATGGAAACCAAAAGTTTATATTCACTGTTTTGCTATTGTCAGAAGTCGGGTTACCATGTAAACTCCATTACACGCTATATTCTTCTTCCTATCTGATATCCTTCCAAACAATACACTCGTAAGTATATAATCGAGGGGTGTGTGTGTTTATGTGGGTGTTGTCTTATTCCTTACGCTCAAAGATTGCCAATGGCCATTCTAACAAGTATACTTTTATTTGAAAATACTGACTGTAAACGTGTTTTAAACCACGCCAACAAAACAGTCGTCAATACACGTTGCATGTATACACTCTAACGTTTTGTCAAAATAGCATAAACTTATTTACGAACAATGTTATATACATGTACATGTATGTTAAACTGAACTATATAGTACCATGCAGTAATGCAAATACTCAACAAATGAGGCTGCATATACAAGTGACTAATACAGATATATAGATTGACAACAATGCACGACGCACGAGTAAGGAATGAGACAAGGCGCTGCTTTATCTCCTTTATCGTTCACGGTAAACTTATGAAAAAAATACCTGTTGGTTTATGCATAGAAAGTTAATCTCTTTGAAGTACACTCGCTGTTTTCCTTCGCGCACTTCCCCGTGTCTACCTTCTTATTTGTATTGTACCCAGCTACCCCTGCAACTTCCATTAAATCAGTAAAATCCCTATGTTTGTCCACTCACGTGTCAATAACGTTCACGCATATAGACAAGTTGTTGTTGCTTTCTCTGCTTCAAGACTCCCCGTGCGTTTGGCATGACAGAACTCGAAATATTGGGATTGTTTCGTCTGCTCAAAGACACCCCATGCATAGGCTTACGACATGACAGAACTCGTGGTATTGGCGTTGTGTGAAAATAGAAACAGGATCGTAGTATCGTATTGTATTAAATGTTACTTGATATCAGTGATGTAATCATGTTAATTCATTTGTAGATTATTGTAAAATTCATGATCCGGTTGTTTCTAGTCCATACCGTTTCAATATTGTGCAGCATACTAAACTTTCGCGAACACTCAGTGTCATCATGCAGTTTTAACAGTGAATTATTAACCATCGACCAGTATCTTCACCTCACTCAGATACGCAACATACTCGAGGAAAGCATTATACCGAACCGGCGAAGACTGGGCATTATTATTAGCAGTTGTTTTTCACCTGTACATTATACACGCTGCATGGGTGACAACTGCTATTACGATACACTAGTTACAACTTCCAGTCTGGATTGTAGGAGTCTGATTTGTAACATTGGCGAGTACACAGCTTTGTCAAATTTTAATTTGGATTCTGTATTTATATACTATATGCAGTTGTTTACACGTTAAAAGCTTTGTCATATTTTGTATTCACGTTTGTTTTCCTGATCTGATTTATATATCAGGAATAATCTCTATAACAGAGACTGGAAGCTACAACTTGTGTATGAAAATAGATAGCTGCAGTTGCCACCAAGCGTGTATATTGTACAGATGAGCAACAGTGTCCAGTTTTCGATATACTACTTTCCTCGCGTGTTCGTCAAGTATGTCGCGTGTCTGACTGATGTGAAGATAATGGTCGATGGTTAATAATTCAGTAATCAACCGTGTGTTGGTGTTAGTAAACACGCCGTGTAAACCAAATCTGTTCTTACTCATTCACCAACCTTACTGTCAGTATACATATTTAGTTACATATAGTAATCTTCTTTTCTGTGGGTCTGTCTTGTTTGACTTCCATTAATATTGGCATGGGAGCGTGTTCGATATAGGTATTACCACATTTTAATACAATTATTAGTTGTTCGTGGTATTGTTTAGAGTATTATATGAAATAGAATAAAAGACGAAACACGAAAGAGCCGGTGTAAAAGGAATGCAGCTCTGATAGGAATGAATGTCCGGTAATATCGTCACAAAATTATAAATAATAAAAGAATATTTACGGAATAAAACGAATAACCTTATCCATACAAGGAGATATTACCTACAAGTCTTAGAGTTGTGTTTTATTAAAGTTTTCATGGACTAAGAATGCTATAGACATGTACGTAGGTCTAATACCGTTATACATTGATTTGGACTTATATTCCTACGGACTTTTATTACTTTTATACCTGCATTAACAGACCTAACACTAACTTCTGTCCTGGGCAGGCAGTCGAGATAGACTTAACTGGACTGCGTGTCCAGGACGGACGTGTATGAATGTTAACTGTATATAATGTATCATTAATAGTATGCAGTCGCCAAGTGGATTAAATTAAGATGGACCATGTCTAAACGATTTCTTTCATGGTGAGCGTTCGTGCGAGTCAGTGTGTCTTCTTGTTTGTATATCTTGATTCTATATTTACTTATGCGTAAGTTAGTGAACCTGGATCCTTCCAGATCCCCACCCCCACCCCCACCACACTCCCACACTGTTATTGAAGCTGGTACAACAAATGAAAAAAATAATAGAAAACAAAACATGTAGCTCTCGATTACAATATAATACTCCCCATACAGTGCATCACATTACATCTATATAATATTATGCTACTTGTTTGTTACATTCTCAACTAACCAGTAACCGTGCGCGTTCATTATTTCCGACTTATTTATTTGCCGTGCTGTGTTGTTTGCGGAGATCCGGCGTCGTTTTTGTGAACTAGAACAAATTGAGATTTTTATGCGGTATCTGTTTTCAAAGACAAGACCGGAATGTCACAACGTAATAGGAATTCTAAAGAGCATTGTCACTCACGCCATCGCCGAAACAGCGGTATTTTGCGCACCTGTTGGGCAAATGTGCATTAATTCATCATACATCTGTCTCGTGTTCGCATTAAAAAGTTACTGTAACAGTTTCCCCATGAATACACAACATGGTCGTTTCTAAAGCAATTAGCTCCATTAATCGAGCTTTATTGTGACATTCAAACGCCATGCATGTTCGCAATGTGTACGCCTGGCGTGAAACGTAGATCAGTGGAAAAATACATACAGATAATTTCTGTGTAAATACAACATCTGGATATGACTGGGTGTCCAGTGGTAATAAGGAAAGATGGGAATATACACACACGGGTCCAGTGAAGCGGGCACTGACAATAGGATATAGTTCGCATCAAGGTACTGCTTAAACACGTGCTCTTTGTCATACAGGGGCCACGCCTACGTTCACAACAGTTAATTTAAAACTTTGATACTGAAACTTTCCTATAAGACTGTGAATATTACATATAATATAGCAAATAATTGAACATAGACAATGCAATAATTTTTAAAAAAACATTATAAAAAACTTTAAAACATACATTGTAACAAATTTGGTACATACGATGAATGATATTTAACAGAATATTTCTTGTTTACAATTTTATTAGTAATGTAATGTTCTCTTTTTTAGTCCAAAATAACATTATACCAAAACAGTTTCCTTAAATATATACCATATGTTTGTTAAATTTAATTATCTTGATACAAAATATATCAACATCATAATTAATCCAAAATAGACAGTTAATATACGGCACAATATGTGTGACTTAGATTGACCCTTATTCCCACCATATATAACCCAGCCAATCTGACACATTTATAAGATCAAACATTGGGTTGTTAGCACCCGTCTGTAAACCTTATTCAGGTACATGGACACAACAAGTAGGTGACGGAGACCAACAGTCGTCACTGTACTTATTGATATAAACACATCTGACAGACATACGTGTTTTGTGACATTATGTATTTATGTGTTTACTTTGAGCCTGTAAGCTCTGGCGGGATACGTACGTCATTACGTATTGTGAAAGAATCGCTGACATACGCGTGTACATAAGGATAGGTAATACTAATAGCTTGTTGTTAGTGGGTAACCACGTTTAAAAGATAAATTTGATTGCAAAACCACTTATTGAATTTGTTTAGAGTTGTTGATGTTTTAGTTATACTGTTTACAATTTTCCCGTCTTGTTTTGTGCTCAGTTCACGACAATAATCGATATAAATCAGATAAGCGAAAACTGTAAACATGAACACGAGAATACTTGTATTTTGAGTACATTGAGAATAAATCATTCCATTAAAAAATATGCATTTGTGACCATCGTGTTCATTGCAGCATGACCATCATGTCAATTACAAAACTTCCAAACTCAACCACTTGATCGTGGAGATTTCAATCTAGACGTCTTTCTGTGTTACTAGTTAGATACCGGTAGATTTAACTTATTTACGTATTTATATCCAATTAGGGTTCAAGCAAGTCTGTCCTGAAGACGGATGATTCCGTGTATTTATTAAACATGCTAAAGAGAATAAATATGTCATCGTACTCTGACTCTGCGTCTAGAGGCTCTGTGACGCACCTGCCTTAAAATACACGAAGTGTTGTCCATCATTCTGAGTTAATGAATATTTTAATACAGCACAACGGGTATTTTAGATTACGTAATATTAAATATTGTTTCTGGATTGCTCTAACAGTCTATTCTCTGCATTGTTTACATGATTAACAGCTCTAACCAATTTATTTGGCGCCAAAAAACATGATTCCCCACACTACACAGACAGGTAGGTAGTGAGTCCTGTCCTCACAAAGTGATTCATGTAGTTGTGTTTTGTTTGCAGCATGTGCCCTGTGTTCATGCTAACTGTCTACACTGAGGAATGTGTTGTACACATCTCTACGTGTGTCCTCATTGTTGGGAGACCCACTTCATCAGTGTTCGTGCCCGCAGGGAGGTCCGGAGATGGCAACCTCGATAAAGGAGGAAACAACAGTGGGAGGAATCCGCCACGGCTCACTGACCACAACAATGGTGAGCTGGGGTACTAGGCTTTATGGGATGGAGTTCAGAGTGTGGTCAAGTGGTTAGACTATCTGGCTCAAGATGTGTAGGTGCTTGGTTCGTATCCCGCTTAAGGCGATGGCAGTTTTAATCGCAGTGTAGGCTATAACCCTAGTGAGTGCTTCACAAGTCTTACACTGATATTATTCCATTACTGGTTAATAAAGGCCGTTGTATGTACTGTCCTGTCCTGTCTGTGGGAGAAACAACATGTGCTTAACGACACCCTCACCACGAAAAAGATATCGTATTGGTTGTCACAATATGGTAAATATAAATACGATAGGACTAAAAAAATATACAAATCAGCGTAAAACATCGATGAAATAAAAAAAAATATGATAAAGGACATAATTTACTGGTATTTATGTAGACATGTAAGGATCGTACTTCAAGTTATGATAACAGGTGTTCAAGGAAAAGTAGAACTAGAAGTCCATGTTTTTAAATTATATAGATATATATATACCAATAATTAATTCTGTATTAATACCATGTTGACCTCGTTTTGACATGCTCACTCCGACCCAAGCTGTCCTTCGAGAGAACAGTATGTGTAGGTCAACACACCAAGTTCCACTTGACCACAGGATGACGCGCAGGGTCGGTCAATCCCTACTCTCAGTGTGCTGTAGCAGCTCGAGTGTATCGAACCGTGTAAAGTGCTTCCAACTGCGCAGACGGATTAATGTTCCGGAACCGAGGAGAGTAGTTGAAAACCATCTACAGTGTATAATTATTCTGCTTATTGTGCGCCCGCCATGGACACAACCGTGACATTGGCTCTTCACATTCAGTGGATGGGCCATGGCTGTGTCCAGCGCGAGGTGTTCCTTGGACCTTTGTGGATATGTGTACCTAAACATCGCACAAGGCAATACTTAGTGGAACAGGAGTGCACGTCTGAAAGCATGTATAATGAATGCTATCGGGCACACATACTTAGGAATATTAGTTGAACGGTTTAAAGCAGACTTGCAATATAAATAACATAGTTTTAGGGTCTTTTTCTTATGGTAAGGTCGGGGTTTTTTATGTAATATCTCGTGTCATATTATTATTATATAACTTATTTAATAAATATTATCGGACTTGCATTTGTTTTATTGGACTTGGATTTCTTTTAAACGGATGCTGCATATTGGAGCCTCCTGACACCTAGTAAATGAAAAAACTATATGCACAAGTGGGATTCGAATCTACTACACCGATTGGCATGGCACTTGACAGTCCAAACCAAACTAGCATTAGCATATACATGTAATTGTATGGGGTTTTTTCTTATAGCAAAGCTCGTTTACATGGATCAGACTACAGTATGTGTTTCGTTCAGTCAAAATTTATTTGTATATTTATTGAACCCTTGTTATTACGATATTATAGTGTACTGGCATTCTTACAGGACCATGCGTTCAGGGGGCTACAACAAGGTTAAAAAACCCTCCAATCCTTGTTATTGTAAATACTTTCAATTATTATTGAGTCCTAGTGCATCTGTTTATTCCTGGAACGGTCCTCGGTGGGTCATAACCCAGCCATGGTCACGAAGAAGGCTAACACTAACAGGCCGCGATGGAGCAATGTGTCACCGCCGTTAAAATCTTGTAAAGATTCTCAAGTATCGATGTCCGGTATTGATCAATGCGATGCCGTTACGCAAGAGTTATTTAACTACATGATGCCCACCACATCCATCATACTAACTTGTTCAGCTAATAGGCGCTACAACCACCACTCATAATTACTATGTAATTATTAGGTAATAATTATTATGTAATCAAACTTTACAGCGGGCAGCTGAAATGATACATCGCTGGACAACGGGGACCAATCCAGTTAAAGTGCCGCTCAATAAATAGATATTATAACAGCAGAGTGACACCCGATACCGTTATTTTGGTTGATATTTAAAGCTCAATGAAATATGTATATGCATAATAATGTTTATATTCTCTAAATAGGCGTGCGTACGTGCGTGTAAAGTATTAATAGTGATACTACAGGAATGTAAAAATTTGAGATTGACACAACAGGGATATAAAATCTAGAGACAGTAATTTAAAGCTCTAGCTTAATCACACAATCACTATAAAACAAATCACAGATCAGGACGACTAATAAGCTCACTGAAGCAAACAATAACCATTAATAATTGATCGTCTTCCTGGAACGAGAAATCGTTGTTGTGCCTCAACACGAGCGCTCAAGTCAGAACTTTCAACATATTTTCGTTCAATGTTGCTTAACGAAATAACAATAAAGTTGTAAAGGAAATGATGAATTTCAGGACTGGTGAACAATCAATGCTTTCCTGAAATGGGCAAGTATTATTATAGACGTTGAATTGTCCACATCATATTTGTAAACTGAACGTGCTGTGTTCGATAGTGGACCCCATACTGAGCACTTTATCATTGAGCTAAGCTTCTGGCATAGTTGATATCAACAAACAGTTATGGACACTTGTTGAGTAGATAACAGCAAATCCAATACGGGTAAAATAGGGTTCATAACAGCAACACCAGCGATCTTAAACCATTAGTATAGGAGACCATGTAATAGTATTTCTTAGATAAAAAGTAGAAAGGTCTCCCTTTAAACAAGCTTCGTATATAGATTAACTTCAAACGAACCACCATTCTAATAACAAAAATGTTTTAGGGTCGTCGATTTAAATATAGGGATGAACAAAAACTGAAATATTGGCTTAATTTTTTTACAGAACATGATCGCAACACAACTTTGAATGTTGGCATCGCGTAGTCTAACAGATTTCTCCTCAAACTGTTTTAAAACTACTGGTAACAGCCGGTATAAAGAAAGCTTGAGGTGACTCCATGCAGGGAAGGAGGGAGGGAGGTATGGGGGTATCTATCGGACCGAACTAGGCATCGCTATGCATCAGTCCCCATACAGATAACAACTGAGGGTCGGGCTAAAACAAAGAAGAAAATGTAGACTTACCTCTGGGCTCCATAGAGATGATGCCAGCGCGTCGGACAGGGTCTTCGCCTTGCTCCGCCATCGTTTCGGCAGGATCTTGTGTCCAGGCGAGGGAGACTTCGCCTTGTGCATGGCGGCTGTAGTAAAACAAGACGGCAAAAATGGGTAACTAAGAAAGCCAAAATCGTCACCATCTTCATCGTCACTAAAGTTACAACTAGAAGAGCCTAGCTCTACTTGCAGGTCAGGAAGTGATCTGCTCCTCTTTCTGTGTTCTAATTTTCCATGGGAACCTAAGTGTTTTACCGGTGTGAAAGTTGCTATCGTCCGAACTTTAGTTTCGCTAACCCTTTGAAGGGAACTGTTTTTCCATTCTCTTCTTTGCGAAACTGTCTGTCTGCCATTTTCCATTGACAGGTGCCTGGAATAGACTGGGGTTGTATTTTCACGCACATGCAGGACACTGGACTCAAAACTATCCCGGGGTACAAAACCAGGGTTAAAACAGCCCCGAGGTGACGTAACGCACTGTTGGTTACAGTTCCTAGGAACACCTCGATTTTCACACTTGCCATCTTGGATACTGTTACTCCTGGGCACTGTCCTGAAATCACACATAACATCCTGGAAATTCTTATTTCTTGAAACAGTGCTATGCTCACACATAATACCCAGATGGTTGTTATTTCCGGAAACACTGCTAGGCTCACAGTTAGTATCCGGGTATCGAAGTGTTCTTGGCACCTTCCTCTGTCCATTATTACCATTCAGGTGTTGGTTCCTAAGTTCATCCTTAAATACCTCAACACCATGTTGGTGTTTAGTGCCTGATAAAGTCCTCTGTTTGCACGTAGCGTCCGGCTGGACACTTGATCTAGGCAGCCCCTCATGTCCATCCTTAACGTCTCCTTTCTGGTTAATCCTAGGTACAGTCCAAGGTTCACACCTAATACCCGTGTGGTTATTCGATCCATGGATGGACCAGGACTCGCACCTGTTTTTAAAAGGAACATAATTGTAGTCCAGTGTCACATACTCCTCTTCGTCCTCACACAAGTGCCTGTCGTCTGCTCGTGGTCTGGAAACAAACACCGGCACTGCCCGCTCACTGCTAATACTTCTATGTCTCAGGTCTGTCACAGATTGAGATAGTCCCTGACATCGGGGCTCCAGCAGATTGCCCCGGGGGTCGGGGTCTGGATCATTCCCAAAGAAAAAACTAAGTTTCACCGCACTGGGACTCCATGGGTCAGCATGTATTCTTGACTGAGAGAAAGTTGGCTGAGATACACTGGATACTATTCTTGTATTGTATCCATTTGGAATATGATGTTTATGCCGGTTGTTCATCGCCAGATTAGGTACTACAACCATTCCGGGTGGATCCCGCTTGTCCGAGCGCTCAGACGTATTTCCTTGTGTTTGTTTTGACCTCGGGAACGCATCTACAGTCATACTTTTACAAGTGTACTCTTGTTGAGCACACAACATTGACTGTTAGGGTCAGCAGCGGGTTCAGTACACATGTCTCAGTTCTGGAGTTTAGAACAAGCTTTAACGTCTTTTGAACACATCAAACACTGGTGGACTTCCACAGGGTATATCGGTCAGCTAAATTGCATTTCCCTGTTACGCTTCCACCGTTCGCGTCCGACACTCGTATTGTACGATGTCAATACAACTAGAATACTACAAGCGTGAATAAGGTGGAGCTTTGACGGACGTCACGCTGTTCTCGCAGGTGATTGGCTGCTGCTGGCGGGAGTAAAATGACTGACACACCGGCGGCTTTTCACAGGCAAATACCGACTTGTGTTTTCAGGCTTGCTGGGTTTAACGAATATTTGGATAAGGGATTACTTCTGTTCATGGTAAACCAAGAAATCTATTAGCAAAATGTAACGGTCCGATATAGCTTTTGCTTCATTGGTAAATACAGCAAGCGACTTAATCTGCATTTGAAACACTGGCGTCCTGTGAAGTGATGCATTACAGTAACTGTCCAGAGCAGTTTGTAACAATGCAATTAAGCCGTGCAAATCTAAACACTTTTAATCGGCGTATCCGCAAAACATTGCTGTGGCTAATTTAGTGTTTTGTTTGCGTCAGCCCGGTTTTGTCCAGCCAGACATGCTAAACTAAAGTATGTTATTGTTGTTTCTTTACCGATTACAAATACGCACTGGGAAGAAACTATAAAGCTAATTGAAAGGTATTTTGTTTGATGTCAGCTTAGCTTGAGATGTGCATGAATTTCCCATTAGTATGTACATTATGCTTCTGCAGTATATTTTCTTTATATATTTCCAACACTGGGTTACTGATACGATCCGTCATTGAAATGCATTCGACGACAACGCCTTAAACATTGATTATCAATTATCAAAATTAACAATTGACAATTAGTCGCTTTCGATCCCAAGGAGCTAACACTGACAGCATCATTATATCGAAACACATTGAGTAATGATCATGATGATGACGACATGATGAAGATCATGATGATGACAACAACGACGACGATGATGATGATGAAAATGATGATGATGATCAATGATGATGGTGATGATGATGATCATCATGATGATCATGATGATGACGACGATGACAACGACGACGACAATGATGATGATGGTGGTGGTAGTAGTAGTAGTAGTAGTAGTAGTAGTAGTAGTAGTAGTAGTAGTAGTAGTAGTAGTGGTGATATTTATTATTATTATAATGATCATAATGACGACGACATTGATGAGTAAAGTGATTACGAGGTTAATAATGATAATTATATAACGTTTATTTCAATACCGATCATGTATGATAATGATGATGACGAGGATGAAGATATATATAATATACTAGCGAAAAAAGTAATTGCATCACAAAAATAACTTAAAATTGATATTATCACATATTTTGTTACGAAAATTGAAATTTTACATAAATGATTGTCGAATTTACATACATACATACATACATACATACATACACACACACACACACACACACACACACACACACACACACACACACAC
>JAULBR010093994.1:0-11956 GCA_032355825.1 Melanodrymia aurantiaca
CTGTGCGTTGTGAACGTAGTACAATAACTGTAGTGTTAGCTTTACTCAGTGTGAATTGTGAAATGCTCAAATACTTTTCTTTCTCGATTCATTCCCATCATAGTCAAAGCCGAGTATTCGTGTTTTATTGTTTGCTCCAACGAACACATCCATGACAAGACAAGGATGTATTATTCTCAACAAACTGCACAGTATGCAGTACAACTTCATCTCAATATCAGCGCCCTCTACAACATCCTTCGGATGCATGAAGGCGTTAAACCACATTACCCGTTACCCGTATAATGTTCAGTGGGGCTTCCCTGAATCATTTCTGTTTCAATTTGTTTTGGGTCAAACCATAATTTGGCTGGCCTACTAACTATGAGTTAAATATAGCCTAACCCAGTTTTTAACATGTGATTTAATAGCCAACCCTGGGTTAAGGAATTTAACCCATCATGGTTAGTGTTAAGTTAACCCAGGATTCGACCAACCGGGCCCTGGGGTTTCTCGTTAGTTTGTTAGTTAGTTAGTTAGTTAGTTAGTTATAACTTATTTACGTGCTTATATCCTAGGTTCAAGCACATCTGTCATGGTCGCGCAGTCCAGCTGCATCATAGATATATATATATAACTATTACGCGTGGTCATATAATTATGTTACAGGTTTCTAGCCAGTTAGTTAGTTAGTTATAACTTATTTACGTGCTTATATTCAATTAAGTTTCAAGCACGTCTGTCACAGTCACGCCGTCCAGCTGCCTCGACTGCCTGTCCAAGACAGAAAATTAGTGTTATTATGATAGAGGAAACCCGCTATCCCGAATTGATAAGTAACAAGGGATCTTTTATATTCACTTTCCCAAAGACAGGACTGTACATACCATGGCCTTTGTTGAATCAGTTGTGAACCCTGGTCTGTGTAAGTGGAAGTACTCTAGATTGGAGTCGGTACTGGGATTTTAAAATCCCATATGCTACGAATGGGATTCGAACCCAGTACCTACCAGTAAATATGTGACAACAAAAGTGTTTCCCAAAATATAATTAAACATACTTGTGTCCAAGAATGAATAGCATCCTCGGGTAATACGCTACAAATGACCAAAAACCCATGTCTCAGCTACATGTACAGTGTACTAACAATAGTCGTATCACTAACAGTTAGTCATAAACTGGACTTGCGATGTTTTGTGGAACAGGACCCAGAACTATACTTAGCTGGGTTGCCAAAATGTACCAGGCAAATTTGAATATCTCCTTAACCATAAACATGCTCAAAAGTAAAACACTTGAACATTTATAAAAAAATTCTAAGATGTATTTACAGCCTTTAGCTTCAATGATTTTACTGGTATGTTTTTAAAGAATAAATAGTCATGAATATGTTTCTGCAATGTTTGAACACTTCAAGTTGAAAGTGCTAATATATTAGGTGACAAAAACTAGCGAGTAATTTCCATCAAGAAGTTTAAAAGAGTTTCAAGTTCCTTACATGTAGTACATGTACAGTACTTTTATTCAGATTTAGCATGCTCTGTTGCGTATATATTAAACATATTTATTTTTGTATAATTTATGTACAAAATCTATCATGCACAATAAAAACTTAATGCTAAACGATATGTATGTTGATTAATGACAATCAAAGCATGATTTGAAGTTAAGCAGTACCGTCTTTCTGCAACATGTAACCAAGACATAAAATAGTGTTGAGTCAATGGTATATATAAAAAAACATAATTTATTTATAAAAAGAGTTCATAGATAGCCTGTATTATCAGCTATTGTACACACATTTGTGTGTAACCCCTTTACAATATAATTGATTGTTTTGCTTTAAAATGTCATCTAGGAATTTTCAAGGTTAGAATCCCAGACAGTTTATACAAAACTTATAACTTTTGCATATCAAGTAGAATAAGCTTTCATTTTATTTATATTCCAAAAAACCTGGGCTAATAGAATATTAACAAAAGGTAATGAATAAAATATTAAACTTGACTATAATTAAATATCAAGTTTATGATCTTAGTGAAATAATTTTCATTTAAGTCACTCACTAAAAATCAGGATAAGAATTAATGGAGAAAGCATTAATGGTCCTCACAGTTTGTGGTTTCGGTATTGATGGATAAAACATTAAAGGTGAAATGGCCAGAGGAAGTTTTCAATATATATACATGTATATAAGAAACAAGGTTATAGATTGTGGTTTCCGTAAAGGTCTAATGGCAACTGAATGTGTATAATATGGATGGAACGTGGCAACAGCCCATGGTTTTAGAATGAACAGATAAAGCATTAAGGGTCAATTGGCAGTGTAAGTTCAATGGTTACAGTTTCCTTACATGTATATATGAACAAATAAAGTATTCAAATTCAAAGACACCTAAGGGTTTCTGTATGGTAATCTGTTTAAAACAGGTTTGACTGTATATCATTAATATAACAATTACATATCTTAATATCTCTGGTAATCCCAAAAGACAGACTAATTCATATATATTACATTCTAACACAAAATGCATCCAGATTTTAAAAATTCAACTCACAAAATTACCATATTTAAAAAATATCAGATCTGTAGACTCAATGTTAAAATGTTTAAATGCATGTAAATGTTTTAAATGAATGTACCGTAATACATTTTGTATACAACACATGTAATTTTTGGTTCGTAATTTTTATCTCAATGTTTTCAATTTTGATTTGAAAAAATACATGTACATGTACATGTAATTTTATGATAAATAAACACTATTTAGAGAAAACAGATCGTTAAAACATGTTAACTCTGATAAAGTATACATGCAATGTTCAAGAGTATATATAATAATATTATATCACAGTATATTATACTGTATTTTTAGTTCAACACAACATATTAAAACTTATAACTGACAAGACTACCTGTATCCTTAATCTCCAAAAGCATGGCAAACATTAAAAGGTTTTGTAAACAATTATGACAAACTTAACACATTTATAAATTAAAGAGAACAGGTCACAGTGTTTTGGCAACAATGTATTCGCAAGGAATTAATAAACAAGTTTATGTATCATACTTGTAATAAAAACCAAACTATTATTTCTTGAATAAAACCATTTAACAAATTTATGATTTAATTTGGATAAAAAAAAGCAGTGTTTGTTTTCTGTAGTTTTGGCTGAAGTACAGTGTAACTTCCTACTTTGGCACACACAGTGAGAAAGATAAGAAGCAAGGCAAAAAATATCAAATGTTGATATTTGTCTCAATCCTACTTGACATAAACGAGTGAAGGAAAGTGATATTTGTGTCACTTTGCTTAGCAACAATCAATCAATCAATCAACCATTTGACACGTGCTTACATCCACTGAAGTTGTGTGCTGTGTGCTGTCTATAAATATCATAACACGGTGCCAAAAAAATGTGACATGTTCCCTTTAATCATCAGGTAAACTAAAAACTCTAGTTCTCCATTATTAGCAAGTCTGTTAAACTTGTAAGTACTTGGCCAAGCTGATATTAATATTTTCACACCAATATATCTGTATTACGCAACATATAGGTAGAAATCCATATTATGGTACATGTAGGCCTACTTACACATTTTAAATATAAATTATATATATTAAATTTTTTTATTTCAAAGGATACAAATTGCGATAAAAAACTCCAACAAAATTTGTTGAAAGTTCCAAATAAAGCATGCGATGTACATGTATGTACATGTAATAAGTTAACCAAGGGTAAGCTTACACTAGAATGCTATTTCTTTCATTTATAGCCATACCATACTTAGTAAGTTGCACCAAATAATTAAAAATAAATGCAGTAAATTCAATGTACATTCATCACAGAAAGATGTAATTTGGCTCTCACTTACTTGTACCCTGTAATATTAAAATGGCAGAAAGTACTTCCTGTAATGAATTTTGCTATAGCGGTTTTGTTATAGCCAATGTTTGCTGTATTACATGCCACTCAGCAGACATTATCAGACCAATCCATGAAATGCCAACTAAAGATATTAAATTAGTTTTGGACACAACAAAAAGAAAAGCCTTTTGTTTTACCCGATAATCTGTTGACAGGACATATTTTAGCACAGAGTTAGAATTAGAACATAAATTAAAAAAAACATAAACAACACTACCACAAAAATAAGTACATTTACAGAAGTTGGTACATTTTTTGTATTCCACTGTTGTATTAAATATAACGTTTAAAGAGAACCTATCACAGTCGTTTGGTGTCAAGTTTATAGACTGGTGAAGGTGCCATTAAACATCTAAACAAGTCTAAGTGTTCAAACAATTCATTAATAATTTTTCAGGGCAATTTATGTTAGATACATACAAAATATCACGAAAAATGGAAAGGTTTTTATGGTTTTGTTTGTTTTGTATTGGCAGATGTTTAACAGAGCCTATAAACTTGCTGCCAAAAAATTGAGACATGTTTCTTTTTAAAGAAGCACAGAGACAACCCAATGTCCAATCTTTGAAATCACAGTAATGCTGTTTGCTGCAATTGAATGGCTTACTCAATCTTCTTATTATAATATATAGCGTAAACTTGTTTATGTTAAGTACAGTACTGCTTGTGTTTTACATGTGTTCATAGTAGTAGCTGGTATGGTAGTTCTTATTATCGATCACAATTCATTTCGGTATCACAGTAATCCATTCATTCACTGGCAATAGAGTTCTTACCTCCAAAAGTAAAATGTACATTGAAAAACAACTTTGTACAATGCACAGATGCACATTCTTGTGCGTGATAAAAAGGTACATAGCACTATATTAAAAAACAACAAAATAGCTGTCTCAATAACACACAGAAGTATGTTCCGCATCAGAATTCTTCATAAATTCATTTTGTCCATAAATCATGTAAAATAAAAATATTAAAAAAATGTATATTATGCAAACATAAATTTACATCGAAGTGGCCCAAGAAATATAACAAGTATTGATAATTGGAAAGTAACTTTCCAAAAAATTCTTTTGATTTCAATGTACATGCATGATGGTACATTAAGTAACACAAATTATATCTTCCAGAACTTGCTGATATACAATGTATAAAGCACAAGGAAAATGACTGATTTTCCAATTGTTGGTCAAAATACACATCATTGGTGATTAGTATGAAATGAATTAAAATGCGAATATTGAGATCGAATTGGCATTACATCACTATTCATTTTATGTTATTACCACAGGTTAAGTAGTTTTGATGAATAAACTTCCATGAACTCCAGCTCCAGTAATGCATCTAACACATTTTGTCACCTCTTCTGTAATTCAGGCTATGTAACAAACATTTAGAATATGTCTTTGTGCGAACTTCAAAGATGATATCAAAAGTTTTGAACTACAAAAGAGAAACTTTGGCTGTAATAATGATAGTGCTGTAACCTTGAAGCATTGTATTAAATACCAAGTGGAACTTCATCTTTGAGAATGGTTGTGCTGTGAACTTGTAGATTTGTATTATCAATAAGTTGCCACAAGTGAAAATCAGCTGTGATAAATATATATGCTGCAAACTTGAAGATTCGTATTATCGAAGGTCAATTTCAGTTTTCACAACTACATGTATAATACTGTAAACTTGAAGTTTTGTACTATCAGAAGTGAAAATCAGCTTTGAGAGGTATAATGTGTAAACTTGACGATTTGTATTACTGGAAAGCCATCAGAAGTGAAAATTGGCTGTGAGTGTGAGAACAATAACACTGCAAACTTGACGATTTGTATTGTCGGTAAGTCTTCAGAAGTCCAATTCAGATCTGAGAACTATAACTCTGTAAACGTGAAGCTTTGTACCATCGATATGTCGTCAGAAGAGAAACTTGGCTGCGACAAAAGAGTGCTATAGACTTGAAGCTTTATGCCATAAGCTGGACTTCATGACCAAGTCACAATTATGCCGGTTATTTTCTTGATGCTTGCCATAACAAACCTAACACTGATGTCAATGTGACACAGATGATATGATGTATCAATACTTGATGTTCCATATAAAATATTGCCATTCTCCCACCAACTGTCTTCAACCGTCATACAAAGATGCAATTCACTTGATATTATATGCATGATCAGTTAAAAATGTATTTTCTCCAACTAAATTTGATTATGACACACAGGAACATGCTATGTTCATGTTTCAAGAATACTGTCTGATTTCAAGGAACTGGCTTCACCTGTGATGCAGACAAACAAGTCAGTTACTAGATGCAATGAATTTTCTAGAACATACTGCTATGAGACGTACAGAATCCCGACACTTTATTCCAGATGTAGCATCACCAGGAGTTTGATGAAGATATCAATTATGCACTTGTCAACTTCGCACTGTATCAAATGATTTATAGTTGACATTGAGAATGAAAAAACACTTATGAGCACAAGTGGGATTCAAACCTACTGCACAGATTTGCATGGCACTTGACAGTCCAACACCATAACCGCTTGGCAAAACCAGTAGTTGTTAAAAAAACAACTCTGTTTTAACCGTAGTTATGATTTGTACTAATTTGTAGTCATGATATGATGCATCTTTACCACAGATGATATCTTACTTTGCTGTTCCTACGACAGATGCCACCAGCGATGCAGGATACGCTCTTCTTTCATGAACACCTGGCATCATCACTGCTTTTGCCGAGATCCGTGAATACATGCCATCTTTACATTGTAGTAATATCCCTTCTTCTGCTTGTACAGTGATAAGCATTTGACTATGTCAATGGTTTTGTCATTTTTTATAAACTTCATGTTGGTCGATCAAGGACAGTCTGTGCTCATGCCAGTCATACTTGAACTTCAAGTATACATAAGCATGAGGAAGATTGATCAGACAGATATACTTCATTCGGAAGTAGATTCAATCATGTAAAAATCTTGTCTTGTCTGGCTTCGCTATTTCATTTACTCCATGCTTTTTGCCAGCACACTTTCAGCAGTTTGAACCGAACAGGACCGGAGACCTTGTTATGCACTGTTACTGTGTGTGAAACAACTGCAATCCTGAACGTATTGTCATGATCCTCATATATTATATTCACAGTCAGGCCAATATCAGTAAATAAATCAGCCGACCAGAACACTGGCAACCCTGAGAAACAAAAAGTTAACCAAATTAATAATAAATATCAACAATAACACCACATTCTGGCAGGAGCTTTAAGCGAGAGAGAGAGTCAGAATCCGATCAATGGATGTCAGGGCCCCGTTTCTTGTTTTAATTTTTTAATTGTATTTTTCAGAGCCTGTCTTTTGTTACAGAACCAAACACGAATGACTTCTCGATCATAAGACAGTTTGTCCGATAATTCCGTCATTTCAGCCCCTGAAAAATAAAAGTAGAAAAATGTATTATGTGTAATACAAATCTGGGAATGACTAACTAAATTTTCAACTGATAATGAAGATAACAATTATACTGGGTGTACACCTATTGTCAATATAACTGCGTTTGACATTCAATAACCGCTGATTTATAATCAATGTGTTCCAGTGATGTCGTTAAACAAACTTTATCTTTATCCAAACAACAATAGATCTATACATTGAACTAATTTGGTGTATTTTAATTGACAGTTCCTGTTCCAAACTGTTTTTTTCTTCTTCTAAGTGATAACAATTTCAGTTTTATACACATTTGATTGTTGTTATTTTAGTTTTAACACTGTTGCTATATCTATAAAGATCAGAATTCAACAAAAGTGTTTGCCTCATTGCAAACACTGAATATCCAGTAAACCAGACAATCCATCAAAACCAGACTTTTTACTTGGTCCCATGGGTGTCTGGTTTAGATGAGTTTCACTTTGGTGTTTTTTACCTGACGGATGTGTATTTCTTTCAAAGTATTGGTTAAGCACTTCTAGGGCCTGCGGTGTAAATGACGTCCTCCTCTTGCGTTTTTTAGATGGTTCACTACCTATAAAGTCTGTTAAGTTTTGCACACCGTTCTTGTAGCGTTCTTCCGCCTCCATCATCCACCGTTCTAACACTGGTTTAATCTTCTGAGCACTTTTTGGGGTAATATCAAGCTTTTCAAATCTGAAACACACAACATTTCGTGCTTTGTAGTCACACTCTCAGAAAGATACAATGCATGCTTATGACTGTGAAATGCTATAAAATGGTAAGATATTATCAAACATATTCTAGTAGATACCCATATTAAAAGCAGACAATTGTCCTTAAGAGGAATATTATTCTGAATAATGTAATTTAGTAGATGACCTGTATTTAGCAGCCCCACATCTTAAGAAATCTCTTTCTGCAATGGCTGTTTAACATAGATGTACACTAAAATTACAATCAATTTGTTATTTAACAATCTATACTGAACAATAAAAACAAGGGATACATATGGAAAGGAATGCTTAAGCATTGAAAATGTACAAATAGTTTGCACTATACAAATTAACTAAAAATATTACATCCTTAATTTTTTGCTTAGTAACGGAATTAGAATTTTACCTGCAAATTGCTGACTGACTATATGCAGGGCCTTCTGTCGCACTCAATGCCTGACCAACTTGAGTCTGTGTCAGACCTAGCGATAACCGCCGAATCTTGAACTGCCGAGCGAACTCTTTGATTTCGTCCAAGTTGATTCCGTCCACTGTTGTACTCTCCGTCGAGTTTCCAACGGTGTCTGGAAAGACGACTATAATAAGTTATTAAAAGGAATAATTACACACTATAACAGTAAGTTGCAACTACAATAACAAACTAATGTTATGGGTGGGGTTTTGCTTCGTTTAGCCACTGCCAGCTAGCAATATCTCACAGTAAGTTATTAAAAGGAATAATTACATACTATAACAATAGGTTACAACTACAATAACCAACTAATATTATGGGTGGGGTTTTGCTTCATTTAACCACTGCCAGCTAGCAATATCTCACAGTAAGTTATTAAAAGGAATAATTACACACTATAACAATAGGTTACAACTACAATAACCAACTAATATTATGGGTGGGGTTTTGCTTCGCTTAGCCATTGTCAGCTAGCTATATTTTACTTCTAATCTGTGAAAGTTACAAAGCTCACTGGCAGTGGTGCAATTAGCTAAGTGGCAAAATTCCACCCCACCCCCACCTACAATAGTCATTTGTTATCAGCAGACAGGTTATATAATATTTTAAGCTAGTGTCACCTATAATTGTCAAGTCATTATTACATGTTGTGTAATATACTATGTATTATATTATATAATTTTACATTACATGTACGTCGTTTTAAAAACATATGACCATTTCAATTCTATCCTGTTTTTATTGCTTGCATTTTGACTAATCGTGCAGAATAAAAACTAATATTAAACACAGGATACAAAACACACAAAAATCTGACTAAAACAAATTGCAAAATTGTCACGATAAAAAACTTAAAATACACAGCTAAGTTAAATATCTAAATATCTCCATGCAACATTCTAATCTATTACACCATGAATTTGTTGCAATTGCAATTTAATGGAAAACAACAAATATTGAGCCGAATAGTTTGATAAAATATACAACAGATGGCCTTATAAATTATGGTAAACTATATAATATTAGTACCCATATGGGCAGAGATAGGAGGAAATATATTTTTAGATATTTCATACCAGATATTGCTCATGAGATATACTGTATAAACATTGTGCATAATGTCATACCATAATTCTACATCAATCAATATTTCTCTAAGGCAAGATCACGTGCACAGTATGCACTCATTAATTGATGTTATCCTTCATAACACCAATGCACTGGTGCTAGATTAAGCAGTATTGCCTTGAAGTTCGTTGCATATATTCTATAATTCATGATCAATAAATGCCTGTTTCCTCACATGTTGACATTACACATGTTATGAAATTGGCACGTCACACTCACCAGATACATTTATTTCACTCACTTAAGTCTGGTGCAACTGTGTATACTGCATCCAAACTTCTAGTCAGACTGAGGCACCACACCCTGTACTGTAAACCACACTGAGCAATCTGCACGTGCTACACATGCACCAATCACCTCTCTTTTCCTTATTGACTTCACGAGAGAAGTTGTGTTTTGGTTTGCTCTAGCACGTGCTACACATGCACCAATCACCTCTCTTTTCCTTATTGACTTCACGAGAGAAGTTATTATGTTTTGGTTTGCTCTAGCAAACTTCACAAATTGTCAATACTTTCCAGAAGTTTGTTATGTTTTAGTCAGTTTATATAACTATCATTAACATAACTGTTTGTATCTGTGATACTATGTTAATTCAAATGAATTTAATAATTACATATGGCATTGTTTTTAGGCAATAAACAATGAAGAATGTCAATTTGTTGCCACAAGATTTTTGATGCAAACCCTACATTATTACATCTCAACTGAGGATTTCTGTACACGTTGAGGCAGCAAAAGTACCTTTTGGAATCGGAGGCTGTGTAGCAGGTAGAGGGTTTGGGGAGGGGGACCACAGACCCTTACTTTTCAGACTGTACCATTACTTTTCAGACTGTACCCTTACTTTTCAGACTGTACCCTTACTTTTCAGACTGTACCGAAATAGTTTATTTACCCTATAATTTTTTTAATTTGTGTACATGGGGGCCCTCCACTTTCACCCCTCCCCTCCTCAACTTACTACCATGCTCTGTAGGCACTAGGAATAACTGAAGGAAATAGACGCAGACGCTGTTGACCCACTTCTCTAATGTGACAAACCCTTTACGCAACCACCTTAGTATATCACTTTTTATTACTCCCCTGAGTGGCTGCTTAATTCAGGTTTGACAACAACCCTTTCGGCGAGCCATTGTTACGTCGACACTGGGCCAAATCTTACCAGGAAGAAGTTCTGCTACACTGGGAGGAAGTCCTGCGGTGGCCATCAAGGGTTTTGTAATCATAGCTGTGATGGGTGTGGCAACATTAGCATGCACAGAAACAGGCACACGGTCATTGGGGCAGCTGTCTACAATAAGCAGTGCACAAAAACGAGAAATAAAAATCAACTGAAAATTATCTACACAAATGTAATAACTGAAAACGAGTAGTCAGTGCAGTGCTAAATATATGTACACAATAAAAAGAAATTCATAATAGAAATGTGCAATGGTTAATAGCGCGGGCGTTCTGCTACAGAGACAAAACGTTTTGACACCGGTATTTGCATCTACGTTAAATGAATGTGATGTGATAGTACACAATTGGAACCAGTTACCTAGTTCCAGAGCGCTCGTCCTATTGAACGTAAGGCTGATGTTAGTATTGTAAACCGTATTAATATTGCGTTGAAATTTTTTTCGTGAATACGCCCCTAAGCGCATGTTCGCGATGTTTAAATTTCGCGAACAACGATCGCCTTATTGCAAGCACATTATAAGCAGTAAAATTACACATGCTTATTAATTTTGCAAACTGAAATTGAGCAAGAACTACGCTAAAATTAGATGCATGCAAAATTTTCACGGTTTACAGTACTTGATGGAGAGAAATTTCAATCTGAGAGATATAATTGATTATCCAGATACGACTAATAAGTGTGTGTATCCACGGTTTTATTTCAGTTTTGACTTCAATGCACATGGTGCTGGATTGGGGGAAATTTAGCGTCATTTTTAATAAAATTGGGAAACGAACATTTGGGTCTGTTGGGAATCCACAAACAAACCTGTTTTGTTTTTGGCCTTATGAACTTTCACTTCATCTTGACATATTTAAATACATATTTACCAGACAGAAAGGCTTCAATTATGATTTTTACCTGTGCTACATGTATACATATCTATCGGTTTACATCATAAGTGATTTATGGTGTCAATTCTGTGGTCTTGCACATTGCATATTATTCCAAGAGATAGATGGCTTTAATCAGACTTTTTGGTGACCAAGGTTTGAAAAGCTTATTCTATGTAAAAAGTGATGCTGATTCCAAAAATGCCACTCTTATTGACCCCAGGTACGACAAA
>JAULBR010094005.1:0-11953 GCA_032355825.1 Melanodrymia aurantiaca
ATTATAATATTCGCGTGTATTCGGTTCAAGCAGTCGTGAATATGAATACAACTACGATACAGGTTGCTGTTCGGTGCACCGAATATTCGAGTGTATTGTTACACCTCTATCATGTACATTTGCATATATATACAGTTTACCGTATATGCAAACATTTTTGCGAAGAATTATTTTCGCGAGTGTGTCCCCTAACAATAAAACATGTATAAACTCATATAAATGTCCGATACATGTTATCAATTGAACAAAGGTGCAAAAGATTGAAAAATTCACATCACATATCTTTATTGGTGGTATATTTACGTTCATAAATGTAATGGCATTCTTTTATTTGCATGCTATTGCTAAGTACTGCAATATCAGGGGGTGGGGCGGGGACCCCAGTATAATACTACATTGTGTAAAAAAAACTGTATTACTATAGACATTATTTTACATTGAAAGCTGGTTTGTATTTTGTGAAGAAATGTGCTCCGCAGTCGTTCTCCGATGCCAACGTTCGTGACTGTAGTTTTGGTAAAAAGACTGTAAAAGTAAAATGAGTCGAAAGGGTTGGATATTTTATTATTTGGGATACCTGGCTTTTTGAGCCATTGACATGGCATTGATTGCTTGATTATTCAACAGACATAAATTATAATATATATCAATCAATTGTAAGAAATAAAAACGTTTACCATGTTCACCGTCACTGGACAATGGAATGTTATCAAGATCACTACTGTGTTCTCCACCAGACATGACGAAAATATGTTTAGGATCAGTTGCAGCAGTGATATTATAATTGTCTGCAAATTAGTGAATGACGCGTCCTACTTAGCCAAAACCAGCTTCAATGAAGATCGGCCAAAATATTGTATAGTTCTCCGATCAAATCTCTTCGGTCATCTGCAAGCAACAATAGGACATTCAATACATTTAAAAACCACAATCACATGAGAATTATTTGTATTATCGTTTACAAAATATGTGTAAAAACTCACAAATTCACTACGATTCCATTCATAAGGAGCTCTCCATGTTTTGATCACATGGTTGAATACGTCACAAGTACCTGTCAAACTATAAGATGCACTCTAAACGAACACTTTCCAGTAATAAAAGCAATTTAGTGGTTCATATGTAATACTTGCAAAATAGCAAATGCGATGTTAATGGACGTGATACGTAAATAATTATTGATAAAAATAAGAGAACAGTACATAATCATAGATACTAATAGCTTTGAAAATGACCAAAGTTGTTTTTGTCACGTTGAATATGCAATTAGTTGTCACGTTAATAGTATACTCCATTAGCAGCTCATTCGGTTGAATTCGGTCAACCGCCGATAACAGTCGAGTTTATCCGACTTCTTCAAGCACCTGCATGTCGAGCCGAACAACTGTCAATACTGTGTACAGGCGGGGAGCGTTTACCATGGATATCAAGGGAATTATGTTTTCGCACGGATTTTACTACTCAGAGTGACATATTCTAACAGGTGATGTGGTATTTCTATGTTTCACGTTACGAGTATAATCTAATATCTCACATGCTGTCTGTTTTTCTTTCACTTGGAAAAATAGAAGAAAGTTGGAAAACAGATGAGTCGTATTACCTACACATTCGCTTGGGTGTCGCGTGTTTCAGTTTACCTGTGCTATCTCAGGTGACATTTGGCAGAAGGCCATACTACCTGACCAGGTGGCCAGGCAATTCAATTTGCTTTAGTTTTATTAGGACTAATTTACCCTTCTTTCATTATTTAAAACAGTTTTTACATCAGTTAGTATCCTATTGAATGGATAATTAAGGACAGATCAAAAACAAGTTTGGGTGTGATTTAAATCAAATATTGTCTGTAAAAATATATTCAAATTTGTATTTGTATTGTTTTAATTTAATTGTCATTTTAAAATTGATTTTAAATATTAAATACTTTTTTATCTTGTATATCATTGCTTAGACCTTTGATACAAGTTTATCCACCTATTAAAGGAAGATTCCTGAGTTTTAAGACAGATGCCACCACTTGTGTACATCTAATGATATTTGAAAAATATACAATACATAAATACATATCATAATGTACATAAACGGGTGTGAATGTTAATAATTATAAATGTTCTATTAGCCAGAAACTTGTAACAAATAGCATTAATTAGATGAGCCCATATATTGGCATCCGTGTGCTATTCTGTCTGGGAAAGTGCATATAAAAGATTCCTTGCTGTTATTCGGTAAGAGTTTCCTCTGTAACCAATTGTCGATATAATTATAACATGCAATAACTGCTGATTATTAATCAATGTGTTCAAGTGGTGTTGTTAAAAAACAACTTTATCCGTCTTAAAACTTGGGAGTGTGCATTTAAAGTAGAATTATATAGATCATTAGAGATGGAAGTACAATGTACATATATGATAGAAAAATCCAGTTCTATATACACTGTACCATGATGTGACAGTCGATGTATCCAGCTTTAACTGTCAGCTCTACAACAGAACTGACATAATCAAGGAATAATGGTGGTATGGATTAACTTTGTCAAATGTCACGCAATCCTATTGATTCCTGTTTAAAAGAGAGAAAATTTCATTAGTATTTTTCTTATTAAATACAACTCTGGCTTATATAATTAAGCTTCCTTTCAGTAGCAATTACCTCTGATGAGAACATTAAACACATTCAACATTCATAGTTTTCACAGGCGGCTGTCAGATTACAATTCCTATAATTTATAATGATAGATGCAAACATTTGAGAAATCGCACAGGCACAGTGTTAAATTTCCCATAGGATTTGTCTTCACGGAGATGGCAAGTTAAATAAGTCGAGTACCTAAAATGTGCAACAGCAAGTATTCATGGAAATTATTTAAGTTTTAGAGGCTTTCCACCTCAGACACATTTTGAAATTATTGATGCATTTATAAAATTATGTCTATAAAAAATCAACATTGATCAGAATAAATTGCTGTATGGGCCTACATTATTTACTACGTTTATTACTATAATATATGTATGTACATATAAGTACATTTATTACTATAATATATGTATGTACATATAAGTACATTTATTACTCTAATATAATTATGTATATATACATATAAGTTAAACATTTAACTATTAAATTAAAAAATTTTGTTGTAAATTTTAAGTTTGTTAAAATATTAATTTGGTGCACTATAGATGTGTATCTCTAGAAATTTAACTGCCTTTATTAATTACACAAATTGGTCTAAACACATACCTAATTAATGCAATTCGCCCATTTAAGTAAAGTATGGTAATTGATGTTGAAATACTAAATTCATCAAAGTTCAGTTAACAATGGAGATACCAGTTTATTTGAAACTTATGATCGATACAATGTTAGCACTCAATGGTATAAATGCATAATCATGCCTGTAAGGTATCTATATATATATCTGTATTTTGAGAGAATCAAATGTACCTAATAAAAAGTATTGCTATCATAAAATTGAAGAGAAAAACAAAAATTACAAATGAGAGACTCGTCTTGCATCATTAATGTGTTCATGCCATAGTCATTCAATGTTGTCAGGTTACAGTTGGATAATCATGGCTTGTAAGGACTGTGTATAAATGTCAATGTGTTTCACAATCTACATAATGTTTGGAAGGTAGGAGTGGGTAAAAGGCAAGTTCAGATTGCATTTGATGTAAAAACATCATTCCACAGTTGACCAATATTTTATGTTAAAGATTAGAAAGGGAGGGAGGATGTCCAACACAATCCTAATTTTGTGCGGATTGTAAAACACATTGACATTTATGAATAATCTATTATAACTACTAGCACATTACTTAACATGATTTTACCAATAACATTAATTTTCTTTCTACTTGTTCTTCCAAGCATACACAATAACTATCAAGTTATTAATTATTTCCTTTGATAGGTATTTAAATAATATTACTATATTGGTCTACATGTCATCAGAAAATGACAGTCAAGCATGATGAATATTTATCCAAGGCTTAAATTCTAATTTTACAGAATTAATTTTTTTGGACATCTGCTCTCGATAGCCATTGATTCCAGCATGTGTAAGATTATTAATTTATATCTAATGGAAATAAATGCTTGTGACGTTATTGATATAAAAGGACTCATTGAACAGTAATCATGCAGTCCAAGATATACCTCATGTTTGCACTTAGAAGTACATGTATATTTAATGGTTATTACTTTGCACTAACTTTGTAGCAATGCTGCACATAAAAGACACCAGCAGTTGGTTTGCCCACAGCACTTTTAAATCCATAGCTTCAACCAGTGATCAATAACTGATCAAAGCCTGTGGTGTGTGCAATCCTGCAGCATTGAACCTATATGAAAATGAAAAATCACGATTATCAGACATTCACACTTCTATAAAGTTAGTGGCTGAAAAAGTATCAGTAATGCTTGTTATACTGAGCTTTTTAAAAATATTTATTTGGTAGCCCACTAGACTATCTCCCCATTCCTAAAGCAGTAGCCTAGGAGCAAAATCTTGTAGCCCAAGGCTGCCGAGCATGTGATTTATCCAAACCCTGTCCTGTCTCTGGAAATGGCACATAAAAGATCCCTTACTGTTATTCGGTAAGAGTAGCCATAGATGTGGCGGCAGTCGGTTTCCACTGACCTGGTGTCAATATAACCATGCATTTGACATCCAATCAATGTGTTGCAGTGGTGTCGTTAAGGAAACAAACTTTATAATGAACTGTTTGAGACAGTTCTCCATGCATGTATTATTTCATCCAACTCACGTCTGTTTTTTTGTTGAAATTCCTCTATTGTTGATCAGACAATTGTGCACATAGCTTGTCTGGTTTTTAATGAATAGGACAATCGGACGTGTCTTGCCTTACCAAGTGAAAAAGCATCCTGCTTGACTTGGACAGGCGATGAGCGGATTGTTAGAAAAGCAAACAGTAAAGGTGACACAGTAAATGTAGCTGTTTGTTTCCAACGACGCTCGACCACCTGGCTTTAGCCAATTTACTGTTGGAATTTTGGATGACAAATAAGATTTGATTATTTTTATCTGTTTGGTTATATTATCAAAATGGTTTTTATTACTGGCAGTAATCTTCCTTTTTATTCACCGTCTTTTTTTATTTTAATTTGACGCCAGATTTGCCTTGTGGGGCGTGTTACTGTTACTGCTCCACAGTTGTTGGTTTTGGTGTCGTGACTAAGAAATGCACGGAAAACGTTTTGCATTTAGATTTAGGTTGAGTTTTGGAGATTAGCTATATGTCAGAAATTGTAAGTGATTTACTTGGGTTATACTTTCTTACAGTTAATGATGTATGTAGATCTGTATGGTTGTTTCAACTTGTCTATCATGAAATTCTTGTTTATATTAAATTATTTCACTTAATTCACTAATTATAAATAGAACATGTATGTAGATAAGTGAAGGGAAGTGTGGGGGGGGCATGGAGTCACCCTATTTTTATTACTAATTAAAGAGGGAGAATATACCCATTTTGCCTATCAAACATATACTTTCACCACCACCCACCCCCACCCCCGCCCCGCGTACATGTATTTCTTTGTGTTACAATAATTCTGGTGGTTCAAGGTTGTCACATCCAAATATAATGCATGTAGTTAGATATAGATCTTTGAAGACAACAAATTGACATCATTGTTCAGTAAATTGTATTGTCATTGTATTAAAATATAGGAATCCAGAATGAATTCCAAATTGTTGTTTTTGTGGAAATGGTCAATACATGTTCACAAAGTTCTCTTATTGAAGAAGCATGTAATTGATCCACCAGAATGTACACAGGACAATGATCACTGATCAATGTAAGCCGGTTGGGTATTGATCTACATTATATATGCATACTAGAACTTGTATAAATGTATTAATAACAGGTAATTTGTTAGAGATGATAGATCTATAATTACGATAATGCTTAAACATGTATGTATGTTTGTGTATTACAAACACTCCAGGTAAGATTAGAAAATGTTATAGAACTTCAGTTGGTTTAATTGATAGGAGAAATGAGGCCATCAGACATTGATGAGTTAATTGTTGTCATTTATAACTAAGTAAACAAGACCATACAGCTTAAAACAGTTTCAAGATATTTTCCATGTCATGTTTATGTCCTAAATTTGTGAATAATTTACTGATAAGTGTATATGTACAAGTAAATAGTAAAATTTATACGTACATGAGTTTGGATATTTAAATTAAATGGCTTACAATATTTGTTTAGGAATGATAGAAGTCTTATATACACCAAAAATTTGATATGATTAGGAAACTGAAGGTTTATATCTGTTAGTATATTTACTATACACTATTGTTTAAACCAGCATAGAACTATTAAATCCAAAAATCGATCAAACCGGTTTGGTTTTATAGTAAAAAATCTAATCCACTATATATTTTGATTTCCCAAAGATGCAATGTATGTTTGTTTATGATATATTTATATTATTAACAGTTTCTAGCTCATGTTTTCAGGCTCATTGGTGTCAGTGTATGACATGATCATGTAGCAACTATAGGATCTCTTTACATGGGAAGTGCCATTGTGACCGACATGATGTTTCAGAGTGTACAGAGGATGTTTACTACCCAACACGTTTGAGATGATTTCGTTTGAATGAGAGTCTATTCAGTATGGGATTTTACATTCACCTTCATGAGACATAGCAAAGCTATTGTCAGGAATGGTCTCCAAAGAAAACGTCATCCAACGGATTAACGTGGAGCTGGAAGAGGGATGGGAGGCCAAACTGAGCCAAGAGGGAAGAATCTACTACGTCAAGTAAGTATTATGTTGATGTCTTTTTTTAACAAACCCTGCTTCTAGATATAGTTGATTGTGTGAGATGAATGCCGCTAAAGCGTGGTTACTAGTATTCCTTTTATATCCCCACAGAGTGAATCTGCAAAAGATGGTTTACCAGATTATTACAGGATTATATTTTAAAATATTAAACAGTCTATGACATATTTATTTGTGATTATGTAAATGTGATATGGTCAACAAAATATATACATGTAATTGTGTTTAGGGTAACCCTACTTAATCTAAGTCTACCTCCAGCCCCCCCACCTCACCTATTGAAGGAATAAAATTATTAGGTATAAAAGGAAGAAAAAGAGGCCTATCTACCCTAACAAATATTGATATGTTACCTTAAACACACCTAGTTTTTATTTGCCTAGCCTATCTTCTAAGCAGAAGTTGTAGCAGTCACCCAAAGCCCAAAAGTGAAACATCTGTGATGCAGAATTGAAGGAATTCTGGTCACAGGTTACTGGTGTGAAACCTGTGCAAGCTTCTGGTAGCTTTGACCCCTGTGTGACGTGTGATCTTGTCGATTACTGTCCATTCATTGTGCATGTTTTCAAAGATGTCCCCATCAGATTAGATGTACTCATGTAGCTTCAAAAGTCCTGCATTGACAAAGTTGTGGACACTTTATCATGATATATTTTATTATCTCATAGATCTTCTTCATTACAAAGTACATGTTGGATCTTCTGCTAGCTTAGAGTGATGGATATAGTGCTGGTATGGATGTGGTTTTAAGCCTTGACAGTTAACAACTTCCCAAATGCCAAACATGTAACACCAACTTCAATAGCTGTTTGCGGCTTGCCTTTCATTGACAAATGTTATAAATATTTTATGGCTTTAGCTGCTTAATTACATTTTTCAAAAAACAAATATTTTATTACCTTTATTCACAAATCTGTTCTGACAGGTTGATTTGTTACTTTTATGTGCAGTGTAAACTGTAATTTCTATAATCTATATGAATTCAGATAGCAATTTACTAATCATGCTTAATAAGTACAACAAAATGTTTACTGTCTTCGAATTTATATTTAATATATATTATATGATTTCGAGTTATATTGAATGTATGGTAGTATGAAGAAAAAACAAATTTACACACTACACAAGGTTTTTTCTTCATCATACTACCATGAAACCAGAACAACTTAGATCATTCCTTAATGATATTGCCATGAAAATTATTTAGATTGATCGAACACTTGATTCGTTATTAAATTACAAATGCTCAGATAAATGGGTGCTTGTCTTTAACGTGAGTTCTGCAGTATTACCAAGAGCTAAATGGATCACAAGATTCAGAAATGTGAAAAATAGCTAAAATACATCTATGAGACAAAGGTCTGATGGAGTCATCCACTATGGAATGATACTATGGTATTCTGTAATAGAATATGGCTCATATGATGTAAATCAACTTCAGATGTGTCATTGTGTAATACTCTGCTTCCACATGTGTATTGTGCCACAAGCAGTGCGATAATCCTGTCGAATTCCTTTAACAAGGCAACAGACGGCTCATATAATAGTCCACAGATGGAAACTGATTTCTTTCCTGATCAATAGGTGACGCATTTAATCAAAACATCTGCAGCTTAACAATCTGACAGATAACTCAGATGTATTGTAACCATTAAGGCATTCTTAGATTAACAACAAAACAAAACAAATTGTTCACACCACACCCCCCCCCCTCCCTACCACCAACCTATCTGAACCTAGCATTTGTTGTATCCCTGGGTGACCATACAGGATGCAATTTGTTTTTTAAATTGTGATTAGCTGGGTTTTTTACTGGATGGGGAATGGAAAAGCAACTACTGGAATTTGATTAGCACTTATATTAAATGAGTAATAATAATTATTTCATCGCGATTGCAAGATTTTGCAGTGCTTTTTGCGATGCGAAACTGTGTCATTTTGCAGCCTGCCATAATTGTTTTTAAACATCAAAGTTTTATAATCATGGAAGTCTGTTTTTTTAAATTGCAATATTAATACCAAAAAAAATGTAATTCCAATCTTAAACATCCTTAAACATAGACCACACTTACTATAGTCACTTATGTGGTCTCTACTGACATATTTTCTTGTATTTCCAAATGTAGAATTCAAGGGGAATTACAAAGAGAAGGAATGTATGCATTAGATTGAATGTTGTTAAATTGAATAATTTTGCTAAGAAGCCACAATGATGAGATTTTAGCAGGAGCTTAAGCAATTTAAACAAAAATTCCTCTTAACAAGGCAGGGTCATACATAGTTAATCTTAACTATAACTATTCTAAGGATGCATTACCTAGGTACTTTCTCACATACGGCATCAGGTATATTAATTACCAGTATATGATAAGTATCTTTGAATATGTCCAAGACTTTGGGGATTTTGTGGTCTGGAATAAAAATCCTTTAAGCCCACAGAACTTCATAGATATGATAATGGAATTTAATATACACTAATAGCTATTCAGAATTACTGAATTGTGAATTTTACTATTTGCACTGTAATATCTTCAGCATAATCATAATCTGTTTAATCTTTAGAACACTCTTGTTTGATGTCTTTTTACATTTGAATACCTCTATTATTCCCTCCACCTGTTAATAATACAGTACTGACAAAAAGCAACCAATGTCAATAAAGTACATACATGTGTATATCTTATCTCTGTATGTATAATTATGTGTATAATGCATACTGGAACCTTGCCCTGACTGTTCCACAGGTTATTCATAATCAATACACTAACAAGACACACCACACACTAACAACACAAAAACAGGTCTGTACTGTGTCGCCAACTGTGGCTTGTGTACAGATTACAGATTATAGCTAATATAATCACGAAGACAGCCTAATATTGTATTGTATGTCAACTAGTCTACACAGTAGCCAACACAGTATTAAACTGTTTAGTAAATAAAAAATTCACTATAAATTTTAATAACTGCAATGAAATGAACACTATTTATCTCTGTAATGAAATTTATGATAGGTTTACATTTTAATGTATTTTTGTTACTGGGTTTATTCATGTTTGTAATAAGAGAAATCGCCAGAACATATTACATAATTAAAGTGTATAGGGTAGGTATATTCTGAACTCTTTAGACAGGTTCATTAATGCGTACCAGTTGCTAATGGACACAACCAATGCTTTATGAACATTATGAGACTGTAGTTGCCTTATTAATAATAAACTTTGTTTGAACAAGTTACAAATTTATAGTTTGTGCAGACTGCTCTTCCATATACATGTATTGCTAGTACAGTGTATAGCCTACCAGACTTATAAATGTGAAGATTGCTCTTCCATATCTTATAGCCTACCAGGCTTATCTAGAGTGACATCTAAGTCACACATTCATCAGGTAATATCTATATTCAATATTGGATTTGTTTGTGTTAGATATCTGTTCTTTTTTCTCTTTATCTCCACTTTGGCTCATGTATACATGACAATAAGTATATTTTGTATATGTGATATGTACAAATATCACAGATACTCATGAATACTTTATCCTTCGATCTCCTCAGATGTCTAACCTTAAACATAGCACTACTTAGAAGAATGAGATTGTTATCAGAGAGAGCATGCTTAACTTTAAATGGACTTACATGTATACACATGAGGAGTGGTATAGCACAGCACAAGAGCGTCCACCTGAGGTTGGATGGGTTGAAGGATTGATCCTCCTCAATGGACTGTCTGTGGGAAAGTGTACATAAAAGATCCCTTGCTGTTATTTGGTGTTGTTAGTTGGTAAGAGTAGCCAATGTGGTGGCAGTGAGATTCATATAACTGTGCGTTTGACATCAACTAACTGCTGATTACTAATCAATGAGTTGAATGTGTTCGTTTTGTTTATTCAGAATTGTATACATATCTTAAGATGAGGATATAATAAACGTATGACAAGAGTTATTATTAATGTAATGTTCATGGAGTTTGCATTTATAATTACCAGTGATAAGTACAATCACTCTATGGGGACCAACGCAAATTTGGGGTAGGGGCACTGGCCCGCCCCTCCCAATAATTTTAGGCATCCTTTTTTATGCCAAATGGCGCACTAACATCTTCCTGAAAACCTTTTTATTGTTTTGTTTCAAAAATAGGAATAAGTTGACAAAAAGATCATAAAAATAATACTTATCTCGGTTACAAAGGCAGTAAGTAAGGGTAGGAGGTCAAGCATGGTCTATGGCATTTGATTATCATGGCCCCCTAAGATCAAACAATGGCCGTCCAATAATAATCCTCTCAATTTATTTGGGTAGTCCATGCGGGTATTATCAAGCAGCTTTCCATTAATTAGAACACCCAAGTAGGTCATATATAATGTCCTTATTCCTGGGTGTTCAAACGTATTATGATCATGCTATATGTGAAGTTCGCCCGTGCTCTGATGAAGCTGACAGTTTTCATTTGGTGATTCTGGAGTCCAAGAGTTTTTCCTGCAATGTAATGTCCATCTCAATTACATTTGTGTAGGTTCTGGGGATTCATATTGTACCTGGTGCCTTCCATTTGTTAGATCGTCTGAGTAGATCATTTAATATCTCTCTCAATTAGTTAGTTAGTTAGTTATAACTTATTTACGTGCTTATATCCAATTAAGGTGGAAGCATGTCTGTCATGGCCACGCAATCCAGCTGCCTTGACTACCTGTCCAGGACAGAAGTTAGTTTTAGTATAATAGAAAAATGGGAAAGGGGAAACATCTTCCTTTGAAAGCAGTAGTACTGCATGAATTCTGTTTACATGAAAAAAAACCTACCCTCCACCCCCACCACCTGCCACTCGATAAGCTGGTTAAGTGTCGGAGTTTTCATATACAATGCTGTGTATGAATAATATAGCAAACACTCTCCTAATGACTGACAACATCTTTATCCAGTCTTCATCCTCTCTCCATCAAACTATACAACATGCTGCACTGGTCCAGCACACAAATTAATACTATGGCAATGATTCACATTAAGAATAGGGAGCGAGATATAGCTGAGAGGTAGAGTGTCCGCCTGTGGCGGGATGGGCCAGTGAAACACGTCTGGTTTATCAAATTCAGTGTTGTGTGCTATCCTGTCTATGGGATAGTGCACATAAAAGACC
>JAULBR010094016.1:0-11953 GCA_032355825.1 Melanodrymia aurantiaca
CCCCACCTTCCGAATATTGTTTGGATTGTGAAAGATATTGACATTTATGGACGGTCCCTTAGTGCAGCTATGCTACGTTTACGAGACATATTCGTGAAATATTCATTTCAGATACGGATATGTGGCATTTAGTTATCTGGCCATTTTTGATGAAATTATTCTGGGAATTGTAAAATATGCATATACAATAGGGACAAGTCTAAGAAACATCGATCAATTAATCGTTACTCATTTGGAAAGTTAGTCTAAAGAAGCTAATGTCACCACACAGGTTACTCTTTTCAATTAGCAACAAGGGATGTTTTATATATACTTTCCTCAAAGACAGGATAGTAGGTTATATATCACACCCTAACTTGGTTGTGTCATAAGTTCACAGCGAATATATTTTTGAAAAGTAATTATATTTATTTTAAAAAGATGTCTTGCAGTATACAACAAATACAAATAATAGTCGTACAAAATAACGGTAGACATCGTAAATAGAAAATATACTAACGTTCACATACACAATATAACACGAACTTCGTGTGCGTGTCATTACATACAATTAATAGACTTACACCAAAAAAACATACACCGAAAATGTCAATCTTTCCTTGTAATACATTTATCACGTTAATTAATTGTTTTAGCATCTGCTTCAGGAATGACGAAAACCGTTTTTTTTTGCTATCATCCCAGCAAGTATTTACTAGAGTTAATGGAAGTGGAAATTAATTATTTAACTTTAAGACGAGTGTAAGGGTTGTTTTAATCATTCATTCAGAGATCAACATTACCGTTTGTAAACACGGTGCTCTAGGAGATTGACGTTGTTTTTATATTATACATGTATACTATTATAGGTGCATGTGTGTACGAGCTTTAACGAGTGTTGTATGTAAAATGTCTGGCTGGTCACTGGATGGTTTGACACGAGAAACTGTTAACAGAATACGACTATACATACATTTTCTTTAAGGCCGCGTTTATCATTTATATGGAATCTAGTACTCGAGTGCATTATACCTTCCTCTAATATAACCCGTCTGTCTTGTCTGTTTGTCTGTCTGCCTGTCTGCCTGTCTGCCTGCCTGCCTGTCTGCCTGCCTGCCTGCCTGCCTGCCTGCCTGTCTGCCTACCTGCCTGACTTCCTGTCTGTCTGCCTGTCTGTCTGTCTGTCTGTCTGCCTGCCTGCCTGCCTGCCTGCCTGCCTGCCTGCCTGTCTGCCTACCTGCCTGACTTCCTGTCTGCCTGTCTGTCTGTATGTTCGGATTGCTTTTCCTGTAAAACATCAATCCACAGTTGCTTGATCTATGTTTTATGATATAGGATTAGAAGGGGCGGGAGGAGGTCAACACACTATCCTAATTTTGTTCGAATTGTAAAACACATTGACATTTAAACACGATCCCTTAGCTTTCGCGTTGGTTAAAAGTTCAAAATTAATGTCTATTTTGTTTCGTATTGACAAATTATCGTGGGTGTTGATAAAACGATAAAACGATCAACAGTTCCTGTAATTACAGCAGGCGTGTACAAATTGTCTTCGTTCTGTGGTATTCTCAGATGTTGTGAGAGGAATTCCACTTCAATAGACATCACGACACAGATCTATCTTCTGTCATTTTCAACTCAGATCTTCCACATGAGACATATCAACAGACGCATTCTGTGTGTTGGAGTGGGAGTGGTGAGTTGGGTGGGGATAGAGGCACCTTTGCTAGCCCAGGGACTTTCCATCTATTACTAGACGGAATGGTACACCTTGGCTAGCCAAGTGACTTTCCATCTATTACTAGACGGAATCGTACACATTTGCTAGTCAAGGGACGTTCCATCTATTACTAGACGGAATGGTACACCTTGGCTAGCGAAGAACAATAGAACTGTTCCCACTCTGCGCATCTGTGTTTTAACGAGGTATTTGTACGACGTGTAACAAGCAATTGTACTTAATATCGAATTGAAAAATTGACATTTCTGTTGATGTTCAGAATAATGTAATAAAATAATTAATGTATGCAATTATACAGATAAACAAGGACAGTGTTTCCTGTATTAACATAAGTTTAGTTGCGAACATCTCGCTTCACTTTATCGTCACGTGATCGTGATTTTCGCGCCAAAATTATGTCTAATTCCCTTTAAAGTATAAATTTCAGTTACCTGTTCTTTGTTTATTATTTCGAATTCATTGAAGGTGCCCTTAAATTTCCCTTTTACAAAATAAGAACCGAATTGACTTTCTCTAATTTTAAAAATTACGACCTCCCCCTTTTACAAGGCTTGCTACGGCCCTGATTCTGACGGATGTCAAAGTATCGGAGACAAGGCATTGCGTTCTCATTTCTGACCATTTTGTTTGTCGACACATATCTTAATCATTCAGAACGAATAGTTCAATGTTATTTATTGAGTCGTTAATGGAGGCCGCCGCACATGTGATTCCCACGTGACAAGTCGAACACATTTTCTCAAACCCTTACCCTCGTTTTGTCTCGTTCTCAACAACTGCGCGTGCGAGCCGCAGTCATGGTAGAATGGTTTATGGACGTCTGGTTAAAACCGATGGCCATCTGATTTATGCCCCCTTTAGGGGGTTGTTCCGTAAAACAGTCATTAGGTATTAACATGATTGATTTTTTCTAAAACATTAGGAACACGTGTTAATATTGGGGATTATTATCAAAGGAACACTTCAGAGTTTTAAAACACCGAATCTAATGGTATTTGTAACCTTTTTTTGGCAATAGAGAATACATTATAATTGACAGACGCTCTTGTACGGAGATAGGGTTTGAATTTTTTTGAAAACGTTCCATTTTATAACGCTTGGTGGGAGTAAATCTTCCACTCGAAACGGCGACTTGTAAAGTTTTCACAGAAAGTAGTTTCTTGACGGTCGTCTTTGGTAATGATTTTCCTTACGATTGTAGTTTTGTCGTTCTGACTGAATGACCGACTGCCACAGTCAAATGAAGTGTGTTTGCTCAACTCATAACCATTATTTATGTTATAACACTAACGCTAGAAACGATATGGATAAAACGACGATGCCATTGATTGGACTAATCTGAACAAACACATTAATCTTCAAGTCTAGATCTGTCGCCGATACAAACATTGCTAGATTAATTGATGTTTGATTAATTCCTTAGAGTTCGGGAAGGTACATTTTATTAGCCGACATTATACGTATATAAATGGAGAGCACTGGGATTATTACATAGTTGCCAATACATGAACACTAATGGTCCCATGGGCAGAAGATAAAGATAAACATTGTTTGTTTAACGACGCCACTGGAACACATCGATTATAAATCAGCGGTTATGGGACGTCAGACGCATGGTTATATTGATACATGGTCTCAGAGGAAATCCGCTCTCGCCGCTACATGAGCTACTCTTACCGAAAAACAGCAAGGGCTTTTTTATGTGCACTATCCCATAGCCAGGATAGCACACATCACGGAACAGACAATAGCCCATACAATGTTTTGCACTGGGGAGGATCGATCCCTTGACCCATCCCGCCACAGCAGACACCATACGTGTCGCTCTTGACTACGTCCCACTCCTAACCATTTACGTATGCAAAATAGTACGAAGAGTGCGTATACCTGTACTGCCCGGGGTAAAAGGATCGGTCATATCCGTAAGCTCATGATGAAATTTTAATTGTCAAGATGACATGAATCCAGGAATCACAGTCAAAGCGGTGATAATGTCTGGTGTTCGCCAAAGTTAAGCATATCCTGCAACACCAGTGGCACTCATATTTTCTTTGTCTGTGTTGAAAAAGTATAAAACAAGTTAAAGTTGCTTTTTTCTTTCCTTTAAAAAAGTTTATAAGCCCAGTTCAATCACAATGAAAGAGTTGGATAGCCTGAATTGGATATAGTTACGAGTCTCAGCAAAAGCTGTGATCTGATACCAAGTGTTCGCGAATAGTGAGCATATCCTGCCCCACTTCTAACACTTCTACCTCAGTTCACTGTCTTCTGTTGCCCGACAGGACGGATGGTCGGACAGTTCTTTACGCAGAGGTATTCGCTAATAAAATTTATTCATATCTGTAATACAATTTACTCTACTAATTATGCAATTCTTAATCTAAATTTTGAGATTTATTATTTTGTTATAATAACGTGACGTTTTAATACAACGTGTGTTATTACCAAAATGCAAATTTGGTAATTTTCATTCCATCTTGAATAATACATGTAAATTAGTAGTGTATGGTTGGTTAGGACTCGCTTTGAAACATTTGCAATTGACACAGCATTGTCAATATGATGCTGTCATGGCCTGGGGAGACGCGATTCTATCTGCATGAAACCAACACTTCCCATTGAAAGAACCAATCAAAATAATTAGCTCATTTCATCATGACCATTCAGCTGAAATTCTCAATTATTTTTGGCATTTGTGATCACAAATAATGCACTCGTGTCTCCATGCCAGCTGATTGTTGTCAATTTCTTGTCATTAGTTGGAGCAATCAGGTCTAAGTCTTGTAAAGGACATGTTTATTACCGGAATGTTGAGTTACACAAATGGACACGCGATGGCTGTAGCGGACAATACTGGAGCTAATTTCAACTCGTGGACGTTCGCGGTATGAAACGCACCAGATTCACTTCACCGTTTCCTCGTGGGTACGATTATCAATTATAGTATCCCCTTAAAGCTCATTTGCGCTACACAAACACATTATTTACATATTAGATGGTTCGCGTTTCAAATGTGTTTACTGTGTGCGATATATAAAGAAAGCTAGACTTTCTAGGAATATAGAAGCTATAAGGGAAATATTATTGACTCTAGTTTCGGATAAGTACTACTGATTGGGAATGATATGAGCACAATATGTGCGAATCAGCACATGTTTAAAGATGAGGCTGTTTCTTGTTCCTGAAGCGGTATTTATCACGCGACTTAAGTCAGAAATAGAACACGTCTGAGAAAGAAAGTACGTCTCTACGATTTTGACTTAAGTTCTGTAAAAAAAAAGAACCTAGACATAAATTTTGGTCATTTTTTTATTAAAGTCTTAAGTTTCCTTCTGAGGTGTCTTAAGAATTCTACAAAAACTTAAGCTTGTTTACTGCGCATTTTTTGTAACTAAGAACTTACGTTGTTGTCTTGCTTTAGTCGATTTAATGAAACTTAAGTCAAAACTAAGTCAATACCTCCCCAGGTGTCATTGTGTATAGTGCTAGCTAATCAGCTGGTGTGGTGACCGTTATAGGTTAAAGACGCATGCTAACGGAAATTGTTCCCTGGACTAGCGTTTGTCGCTTGGTTTGGCTCACCGCTCGAGTGACAGTCGTTTCCCATGGTTGCATTTGAGTCTTCACTTAGCGACAAACTCAGACGTGACTAACGACATAGACAGACCATTAGCCCTACACTCATCTCTGAAGACCATTTTCTGACCCTGTCAACAGGAAACTCTGCACAGGGAAATCTTATCTTCCTATTGCATAATGACCAACCTTTTGGTTAATGAGAGTAATCTAAACGACAAATCATTGACATGGCCAGTCGTGGATCACTGGTTGGAACGGGAATTAACCCAGCGAGTCAAATGAGGAGGATTGATCCGTTGACCCATCGAGCCGTACGCGGACACTCTACCACTGAGCTCCGTTGTCGATCTGGAAGTCTATAGCAGTTCATATACATGTATGTTTTTCTCTGTAAACCTTTGCCAAGACAAACCCTAAATGTCCACAAACCCATCCAGATCGCATAATATTTATCACGGGGAATGGTAATTTACAGAAATGAACTTACAGCTGGCCGCAGACTGAAGCATTTCAAGCACCTCTTTTCAGTTCTTGTGATTCCCATTTGTCTGAAAATGTTGCAATGGTCATGGTCTCGTTCTACTAACCGTGGACGATATATTTTTGTTTCTTTTGTATACATTGACTTTATTCAAGGTCAGAAGAATTTTGAAAGTTGTAATAAATAAAATAAATTTATTATTATATTATCGTTCACGTATTAGATATGGTTTAGATTACATTTGTTGTCAATATACATGTAGCTAAGTTGATCCATAAAAACCACATAGTTGTTCAACTCCGTTTTTCAAAGAATGTATCAATTTAACCAAATAACCCGTGTTACCTCTATATTGGACTCCCTATGTCTTTAATAGCTTCCCAAATTCACAAATCCTGGTTCCATAATAGAGTACAGTTAGGATATTTCAGTGTGATGTATTTAATATGTAAACCAGGACACACATTAAATTAAATAATAAATGAAACCAATAACACTTAAAATCTATCGCGTTGCTGTCAAGTGCGTTCTCTCTCTTTAGTGCAGAAATTGTGTTGTATAATATCACTTCTCGTTTCTATCCCCCATAAATATTACGTGACCTCCAGAATTGTCGATCGACGAGGGATTTTGACAGATTTATAAAGAGGAATAAGGGCAGGACTGGGACTAATTATTTTGGAAAGAATTCCGCCGACTCAGTAGCGGAGAGTGGACGTTTCAACTGTGGTTATGTATCAAGTATGTATTTGTAATATCTCGACAGGCAATCGATGTGGTTCGGTTTCCCTGTGGCAATCATTTATAGCCGCGACACGTCATACCCTAAAGATGTTTTTCCTTTATGATAGACATCCAAAAGACGCTAAATCAATATCTTACAAGCCGCGCTGTGGTTTGGATCATGCATGTATGTCTGTTCCATCCGGGAGTCTAGGATTTCAGGTATACATTATTGTTTTGCCAGTATTGTAAGATTTGTTTTGGACAGACAATGCAATCTGATGGGATTACATACCCTGGACTGCGTGCTTCAACCTAATTGGATAAGTAATAGACGAAAATATAGTTTTTTTCGTTTAACGACACTACGAGAGCACATTGGCTACATGATGTTAAATCTAAGCGAGAAACTATTAAAAAGGTCGTGCATATCTCTGCACAAGACAGAGTCGAAGGGATATTACGATAAAGTCGAGATGATATGTTCTGATGTACCACAGCCAAAGCAGTGATGATACCAGGTGTACTCGAAACGTGAGCGCATTCTTCCCAACTGAAAACACAAAGTTTATTTGTACATATTATGGTCTTAGCTCATATATTCCACATACTTATGCTACTCTTTTTCTAACACTGGAAAGGATGCCGATATTCGGTTACGGTTCAGGCTCCATTGCCCATGGGTACGGAAAGTTCCGCCATGAAAAGCCTGGACGCAGTGTGAACGCTTCACCTAGGTCGAGACATTCAATTAGCAGCAGGACAGCACACACCGCAAACTCTGAAATGAAGTATAATACTGGTTCTAACATGTCTAGTGAGGAGGAATGATCCTAGGACCCCGTACACCATAGGTTGACGTTGTAACAACGGGGCTGAATCATGCTTCTACATGTCAGACAAATGCTTTATGATTGAGCGAATCTAGCTTTTCCTCGCGATGGTTCTGTCTCGCGCATGTGGGGAAATGATTGAACACGAAACAGCGTACTACATCAACTTGTTCCTCACAGAAATAATATGGGTGTAAAAGTTAAGAAAGCTGGATTTTTTTGTGTTCTAAAAATGTTAAGCCCTAGAGTCTTCAAAGAGTATTTAGCTGTACAACATGTGTTGATTTGTGTTCTACTCCTTTGAATGAGTTCTACAACTATGTTGAGGTCATCGTATAAGTGTTTTAATGAACGCCGCTTTCATACATGATTGCATTTTCTACAAATGTCAGAAATAATGTATTCTCTTCGATTGAAATAACCTAGCTCATATTTCACTGCTTTGACTGACTCACAAAAAAGAGTTTGTTTAACAACACCACTGGAGAACATTGATTCATTATTATCAGCTACTGCGTGTCAAACACATGGTTGTTTTGACACACGGTTTAACAAGAAGCGTTATTTGTCAAGGGATAACAACACCACACTACTCTTTTTCGACAAACAGAAAAGGTTACTGTATAGGGACGTTTTCACAGGATATCACATACCGCAGACTTTGATTTACCAGTCTTGGCCATCTGGTTATCTGATTGGAACTTACTATTATGTCTCTAGTATTTATTTCTTCCAATGCTACTGCAACCGAGTTCCACTAGTAGTACCGCTTTATGTTCGAGAGGTCGAAGGTTCGATCCTCCTCGGTGGACCTGTTAGACTATTTCCCGTTCCAACCAGTGATCCACGACTGGTTCACCCAATATCGTGTCGTGCTGTCCTGTTTGTTGGGTCCCTTACTGTCATTCCATAAGAGTATCCTATGTGTGGACAGCTTGGTTTTTTCTGAGACCATGTGTCGATATAATCGAGTTTTTTGCATCCAATAGACGATGTTAATTAATCAGTATCCTCCAGTGGCTTCGTTAAACAATCCAACTTTACCCACTAGCTGTGTTAAATCTCCTACTAATATTACTACAACCACCACGATTTGTATCGCTAATCATAATTATATCTTTGGCCATGTTTTTTTTTATCTGTGTGGGAAATTTATAAAGGGTAGATAATTACAAAAGCGAAAACAAATTTGTAATAAAACATTATACATGAAACAAAGAGAGATTTTAAAAGTGAGTGTGGGGTTGTTGTTCCTGTCCCCTCCCTACCCCGACGGTCATATACAATTATTTTGATCATCAATTTTGTGGCATTTTAAATTACACTACAAGTAATAACAACGTGAACCACACTCTCGATATTAGCGGCACTAATTACCCCGGGAATCCAATTTGTCTAGAACCTGGAAAGATAACATTCACATGAGTTTGCCTTTATTGTTAATTACTCAACTAGTGCACGTGTTTATGGCCATTGCTCGTTCTGAATGTGAGGCCGGGTCATAATAGAACCATATATGATTAAATTGGTATGTAGTGCACAAGCGGACCTCTTGGACATTGTTTACGGTCCGCAGAACCGAACGATATCAAACTAGTCAAATATTGGTTACGGTCGAAAACACCTCCCGTGGCAATCGATTCCGACTTAGAGGCCGACTCGATAACACGGAGTAGTGTAATGGTTGTGAAGTAACTGTGAGAAATGAAACAACGGTAAAAACGTCACGCCCGTAATCCCGCCATTTGCTCCGGTAATGAAAGCACGTAAGATGACACTATCAATTGATGCAATCTAAGCGACATGAAAACCGTTATCATGTCCATAACCATCACTAATCCACGCAATTGTCCGCCTGGCTGAAAGTGCCTTCAAGCACAACCTTACGTGAGCATTCTCAATGCTATAGAGTTATTGGTATACATTTTCGCACTACCGGTCTCCATACACAACTGTTGGTGCTAATTCTCAATGCTATAGAGTTATTGGTATACATTTTCGCACTACCGGTCTCCAGACAAAACTTTTGGTGCTAATTCTCAATACTAACTTTTCGCGCTTTAAAATAACGTACCTGACTTCACAATCCCATAAATAGGTCTTCTCCTTCCTGTTAGCGGGTTTCCTCTCTCATACTAACACTAATTTCTGTCCTGGACAAGCAGTCGAGGCAGCTGGGCATACGTGCTTGAACCTTAATTGGATATAAGAATGTAAATAAGTTATAAACTAACTAAAATATATTCGTATACTAGATCTGAAATACGTTGGTACGTGTGTATTCGTGTAAACGAGTACAGTACATGGTAAATTTAAAATAAAGTAGGTAATTATGTATTCAAGTAGAGCAGTAGATGATACATTTTGAATGGTATAAATATTTAACTCTGAGTTGCGTACAAACAGCGTTAGATTGAAGCGGGAAGACGGTTTCTTGTAGGATATCGAGTTTACGCAAGAAATGGAGATTTGTCACGCACGAGGTGTTTACTGCCGCCTAATGAATAAAATATTTCTCTGTTTCTGATATGAAGCACCTTTGACAGATGATGTCTGATGGAATACCATAGTCGGATCTCTTTCACGTGTTTTCACATGCACCATGCAGGCATATCAAAATGGCTGGTTTTTTTGCGACGGGTGCCGCCAATTGTTTCGTTTAGATCTTGTATCCCGGTGTAATACGAATAGAAGTTCGTAGGAATATAGGTCCGACACAATATGTACAATGCTATAGGACCTACATACATAGAATTCCTAGTCCAAACCAGACTTGAATAAAACACATAGTTTTATTGCATTTTTTCTCACATCAACTCTATAACTTGTAGGTAATACCTAGTTTTTAGCTCAGTGTTTTTGTTTTCTTGGGAATTCCCCTAATAAATACATGTTTGGGGTATATTTTAAATTAATCGCCAAAACAGGGTACCGGTCTGTATGATTAAACTATTACTGCATGTAGTGTTAACGTTGTTTTCATTGATTTGGTGTACAAAGAACAGACGTTCTGTATGAATAGAATATCGTTATGAAATGGGTTAAATGATCAGATAAAACTTTACGGAATGAAACAAATAGCCTGATTGATAAACTGTGATTCTACCAACAAGTTCTCTGTAAGAAACAAACCCCAACTAAACAAACAACGTGATTAACGCCAGTCTGGTTAGGACTGAGATTTCTAGGTATCTAAGCCTAAACAGGACCCGCGGTCCGGAATCAAGAATAATTAATGCTTATAGCATTACACATGCTTCCGGACCACAGTTCCTACAGACTTGAATTCCATTTATTACACCAGATAATATATCATTCTTTATATAAAGCGACCAGTTTCGCAAGTGTGTGTGAATCTACTACCGCAAGACATTAGCGCGAAGAAGTTGGCAGACGCCGTGAATTATTAATTCATAAGCGACCCAGTTCACATGATCGGCGCCATTGAAGAAAAGCTGGAAGATATTACCTAGAATGATTGATACTGAGATTGAAGTAGTCTTATCTAAGTTGAATTTGATTGTTTATGGCATGTTTTATTTACATTCAAACATGTATATAGCGCCCACTCAGTTCATTTGTCTAGTACCCAGTACCTACCAGCCTTGATATCGATGCCCTATCCACAGTGCAACGCATTAAATTTTAACCAGCACCAAGTACCCAGCAGCCTTGTGCCCGAAGCCATATCTAAAGTGCAAGGCATTTACCCAGCATCAAGTATCTACCAGCCTTAAAAGTGATTCCCTATCTACAGTGCACCCTATTTAGTAGCACATTTACCCAGTACCAGGTACCCAGCAGCCTTGTGCCCGATGCCATATCTACAGTGCAAAGCATACAGCCAACACCAAGTATCTACTATATAGCCTTAAGCCTGATGCCCTATATAGGGTGCAATATACAGTGCAAGGCATCTAACCAACAGCAAGTACCAACCAGCCTTGTGCCCGATGCCCTATTAGGCTGCTAGAAAAAAGGTTTTAAACCGGGAAAAATTCCCTTAAAATTTATTTTGGTATCATTTGATAGATAAACGTATACTGAATAACATCCAGAGTGCAACGCTAGTTAGTTAGTTAATTAGTTAGTTAGTTAGTTAGTTGGTTAGTTGGTTGGTTGGTTGGTTATAACTTATTTATGTGCTTATATCCAATTAACATTCAAGCACGTCTGTCGTGGTCATACATTTCAGCTGCCTCGACTGCATGTCTGTCCAGGACAGAAGTTAGTGTCAGTATGATAGAGGAAACCCGTTACTCCGAATTGTATAGCAAGGGATCTTTTATACGCACAATCCCATTAGTTTGGTGTCATTTGATAGATAAACGTGTTGTGAATAACATCCCGAGTGCCACGCAGACCGATAGCGTTAATGCCCGGCGCAGACGAGCGTTTTTTAACGCATGCGTCTTGCGCTAAAAAACGCATATGTACGAACGCAGTAAAATCGCATCGTGTGCGACCCGCTCTGCGTTGCGTCTTTTAGCGCTGCGTCGATTTTTCAAATATCAAACATGTATAAATAAATTAATTAATTAAAGACATCGTCAGTGGATCGCATGAACGCATCGCATGTAGGTGCACACGAGACGCATCCGTCTGCGTCGAGTCTGC
>JAULBR010094027.1:0-11952 GCA_032355825.1 Melanodrymia aurantiaca
TTACCTTTGTTGTATACATGTACCGCACCACTCATTGTTACGGGGTGGTCAACCCCACAACAAATAAAATATTTTGAATTGAATTTGAATTGAACCTACCAGCCTGAACACCGAAGCGTTAACCACTACACCACGGAGGCCGGTTTGGATAATCAACACACTTTGTTTTGTATAGACACTGATGAATGTAGAGTATTCAATACTCTGTTGTATTTACACTCTAATCTGAGGCCGCTCCCCATCAGCCTACGCCGACAAAACTCCTATATAATTATGTTTTGTTTTGTCTAGGTTGGCTTGAGCCGCTGTTGGGGAGAATAGCGGAGGACCCTCACAATGTACCATACCCCTTGATAGAATCCATCTCCAGCAAGACGTTCTCCATCAAGAGTAGCTATCCGTGCTGTGTGGGCGCCTTCAAGTGGATGTGGCTCATTTTCTCATGGGTTTCCTACGAACCAGAGAAAGGCACCGACATGTTTAGTCCCATGAAGTATGTACATGTATTCTCGTGTTATTAGGCCAAACATGTGTGGTTCCGATCACATAAGCCAAAACAATAGGGTAGGTAGGCTCAGATCTTTGTTTAGTCACATGTTGAGGGTAGGTAGGCTCATATCTTTGTGTAGAGACACATGTTGAGGGTAGATAGACTCAGATCTTTGTTTAGAGGTACATGTTGAGGGTAGGTAGACTCCGATCTTTGTTTAGAGACACATGTTGAGGGTAGATAGACTCCGATCTTTGTTTAGAGGTACATGTTGAGGGTAGATAGACTCAGATCTTTGTTTAGAGACACATGTTGAGGGTAGATAGACTCAGATCTTTGTTTAGAGGCACATGTTGAGGGTAGGTAGACTGTAGGCGTCGTATAAATGTGTTTTAATGTATCTGTACACTATCGATACTACTATTTTCCAGAAAATAAGACTTTCAGTTTTGTAAAAAAAAATACCATAAAGTCGATTTTATATTTTTGGGATGATTTTCCTTGAAACCTTCATGGTCGGACCGTTTTCCTAGAGTCGGTCTGGTAACCGGAACCAGACGTTCTTAGTTATACTTATAGTTAGTTTATATAACTTATTTACTTGCTTATATCCAATTAAGTTTCAAGCATGTCTGTCATGGTCACGGTAGTGCATCTGCCTGAGGTTCGATAGGCCGACGAATCCATCATTCTCAGGGGACCCGTTGGGTTATTTCCCGTTCCAACCAGTGATCCACGACTGGTCCACCAAAAGGCCATGGTGTGTGCTATCCTGTATGTGGGAAAGTGCAGATAAAAGATCCCTTGCTGTTATACAAAGTAGAGTAGCCTATGTAGTGGCAGCAGGGTTTCTTCTATGACCAACTGTCGATATAACTGTGCGTTTGACATCAAATAACCGTTGATTAATAATCAATGTGTTCCAGAGGTGTCATTAAACAAACAAATGTTATTTTATTAAACTGAACGACTTACATGTATTTATTTAGATCTCCGACAATGCCGGGAGGTTTGTTTGCTATCGACAGAGATTATTTCACAACACTTGGTACCTATGACAAAGAGATGAACCACTGGGGAGGAGAGAACATCGAGCTGTCATTCAAGGTAAAAGGGGGCGGGACATAGTCTAGAGGCAGAATGGCGGCCGGTGTAAAAGGAACGCAAGTCCGGTTATATCATTACAAAATGGATTAAATAATCAAATAAATATTTACGGAATGAAACAAATAGTCTGATTCATAAATCTAGTTATTACCTACAAGTCCTAGAGTTAGTGTAAGATAAAGCGCAATAAGACTACGTGTTTTTTAAAAAATGTGGTTTGGACTAGGAATCCTCTAGAGGTATATAGGTCCTATAACAGCATTTTACATTGTGTCGGACATATATTATATTCCTACGGACTTCTATTCCTATTACACCGGTTTGATGGGTACAAGGATTGATCGACGCTGGTCTATCAAAAGCCGTGGGATACCTTTCAGTGTATGGGGTGTACACCTATTGAAACAGAGCAGTTCATACCACGGCCTTTGTTAACCAATATTCGGACACTGGTCGGTGTAAGTGGTGTACACATACCCATTGCGACTTACGAAATACTCACTAGTGTTGAACTCGGTAGTAATAAAAAACCAATATGCCACTAGTGGGATTCGAACCCAGTACCTACCATGCAGTCTGAATCCCAATGCGTTAACCAGTGCGTTACGGAGGACAGTTGCTAATGCTTAGTTAGTTTGTTAATTATAACTTATTTACGTGCTTATATCCACTTATACAGCTGCCTCGACTGCCTGTCTGGGACAGAAGTTAGTGTTAGTATGAGAGAGGAAACTGCCTGTCTGGGACAGAAGTTAGTGTTAGTATGAGAGAGGAAACCCGCTACTCCGAATTGATAAGTAGCAAGGGATCTTTATATGCACTTTCTCACAGACATGACTGTACATACCACAGCCTTGGTTGAACCCTCATTCTGACTGTCTTCTATATAACTGAGGAGCGGGACGTAGCTCAGAGGTAGAATGTCCGCCTGTGGCGGGATGGGTCGAGAGATCGATCCTCCACAGGGTAAAACATTTTTGTGGGCTATTTTCCGTTCCAGCCAGTGAAACACGTCTGGTTCATCAATTTCCGTGACCAGTGCGTGCTATTGTGTCTATGGGATAGTGCACATAAAAGACCCCTTGCTGTTTTTCGGTAAGAGTAGACCATGAAGTGGCGACAGCGGGTTTCCTCCAAGACCATGTGTCAATATAACCATGCATCTGACGTCCAATAACCGCTGATTTAATATCGATGTGTTTCGTTAAATAAAACAATCTTTACTTCTACATACACAATAGCACAGATAACAAACAGCCTTGCAGTGGTAGGAGGTGGTGGTGGTGGGGCAGCCAACAGTTGTAACAAGACTACCGAGGAGGATCGATCCTTCGACATCTTGGGCAAACACTCTAATCACAGAACTAGATCCCACTGCAAACTGCAAATAAGTTATTAAGCACAATATTTGAAAAACCTTGCTAACGTCACATGTATTATTCTGTCTGCAGCATTTCAAAAATATTTCAAATTGTTTAAGTTGGTGTTAGATGTTTGTTATATTGCACTTCATAACATCTGAAACCAATCTGATTAAAATTTCTTGTTGCGATGTAACAAAATTTAATACCCAGTAAATGATCATCAAATTTCACATTTCTTATGATAATTGAGGTATTCCGAATGCGTTAAGCCCCCTGGCATGATTTTGCCTGCTTTGGTTTCATTGGTTGTAAGAACAAATTACCTGAACATGACATCAAAATGGATTTTGTTTGATCCAAACAGAAAACAGTAGTTATGTTCTAATTTTATTCATATTGATTTGGTATAGCCACAATGGCAAATAGTGACATACATGTAAATTACACATGTTGGATTGGCCTAGCCCCATCCCAAATAGTTTATGCACAAATTCAATTTTTAGCGGGGTGGATTCAGTCAGGCTGAAACCTGTGGGAATTAAACGTTTCTTCCCCATCCATAGCAGCTTGTCATAGTTTTTGCCCATACATCGAAACAAGATTAAGCCGTTCCCCACACTCAACCGTCACCACCCACCATCCAACAGTAAATCCTTAACACACCCCATAAGACTTGTTTGTAATTCTAATGAGAAAATAAATATGGCACAATAAAAGAAAAACTGACAGCACAACATAACTACACATTAAAGAAAACATGTGGAACACAAATATTGAAAGCACTGTCCATACAAAACTCCCTTGTTCAAAAAACAAAACTTATTTAATACATAAAATGTAGTTTAATTTTAACATCCAAAAGAAATTCAATGTTATTCATATCCTTATGATCTACAATAACTCTTTTAATACAATCTACAGTTATACATCAAGTTTTAATAACTTTTTACAACAAAAATTAAACAAACCTGAGTAAAACACCCTGCATTTGTGAATTAAGTTGCACAAAATGAAGGTACATAACGAAGGATCATTTTTCTCCCATTTTTAATAACAATGTCCAAAAACTAAAAACAATTATTTAGACTGTAGCAAAAAAATAATATCACTACTCGAAAGATCATGTTCCAAAATGGTTTATACTAAAGTATAAACTTAATTTTGAAGTATTTAGTAATCAAAGTCAAGTTTGGTTTATAACTAATGTGAAAATAAATTCACCTACTACAGTCGATTTGACGTCACACATTTAATTTTGTGTTTGGCCTGTGGAACATTTCTGCAGCGTCACGTTTTAGCACCAAGTTGCTTTACTTTCTGTAATAGTGTCATGTCGTGCAAGACCGCATTAATCAAGTGATGCAAGACAGAGGTATCCTGCATGGCCCATTGTGGTGGAATATGTCAGTCTGCCATGTATAGGTATGGGAGAAAATAGTTGTCTGTTTAGCTTAGTGTTCTGCTTTTATATTGACTTTGTGACTTATAACCTCAACGTTTGTGTGTCTATTTATTTGTAATAATTATGTTTTTCCTCTAATGCCACTGGCTGGAATAAAGATCTGTCTGTCTGTCTGTCATGGCTTTAAGAATTAAAAACTGCTCCACTAAGCTGATAAACTACTAATTACACCTCAACAACCAGTCAAAACCTGCATACTTAAAATTAAGAGATTTGAATAAACTTGTAAATGATATGCAAATTATTTAGGTCACTGAACTACAGTATGGTGCTAACAAACATGGTTGCTCCCATCATGGCATATTGTACGAATGTTTTGTTCACATAATTGAACTATTCATACATTTAGAATTTCCACAGATTCCTATAAACTCAAAGTTATTGAAAACAAAATCCATGTATATTACGAACAGACATTCTTAACAATGCAAACAAATTGTGACCATTTCAACAAAATAATAATTGCAAATTGGTTTTAAAATGTCTTGTAACAGTCTCGCATAATACAATTTCTATTCCTAATACATTTACTATATTCAGATGATATCAAAATACACTTGCCTAATTATCTCTAATGATGTAATTAAGTAGTTAAAACACCATTAATGTAACTAATCATTACTTTTGGCCCATTGCATTTTCCTGTTACATTGTTTCCTACACCCGAGAAGAAAATACACCCACCTAATATCTTCCTGAAATTACTGAAAATGTTCACAACTTGAAATATCAAAAGGCTATGAAGACATTGGTAAATTGATGTTAAAAACTTATAAAGATAATAATATAAACAGCGAATATAAATATAACAATGTACATACTGGTATAAGTTAGTAGTCTCCAAACTGTACAAACACATGATAGTTTTAACACAATAAGAAAAATGATAAATACTTATATACAAAATTATCTATATATACATATACATTGTATAAGGATGAACCAACAAACACAATTCAATATCCAAACGTATCATCTACCATTAATTTCCAGACTATTAAGGAAGTTCTCTAGACAATGTGCTGTTTTTCGTATTTATAAGCACAAGTAACATCTTGACTTGTGAAATGAAATATTTATTTTAAGTCAGAAATGAATGAAATTGTCAGTCAAAAAGTGATTTTACAATGAAAATTTCCTACAAAGCTTGACTGTGCTAAAAATAATCTGTCTTGTTATGGAATTTATAGATAATTCTGACAGCTATTCTGAAGGTATAATTTAATAACGTCGATAAGTTAATCAATATCATAATACTCAATCATTACCTATTTTATATTTACTCAACTACTCATTAACCTGTATCCCAAATACATTCGGAACAAAAATTTCAACTTCAGTTTTAGTTTCAACAAAAAGATTTATTATTACATCATGAGATTCTTAGCAGATCTATTACTAATAATAGCAAAATCACAACTCTTATTATCTCTAAATTAGTTTGCGTTTTTTTGTAGAAAATTTTTATGTGGAAATTAAGGATTTTGTTTGTTATCACAAACATTTCTTTACTACACATGTTAACTGTAATTTATAAACTATTTTCTGTGCACACCATCCCTAGAAGAAAACATGTCACAATGTTTAAATGCCAAAACTATAGACCCTGCTAACCTTCTAAACAATACAAATATTCAAACAATCCAGTAACAATTTTGTATGATATAATATGCATAATAAAGCAAACCTTATAAAGCATAAACACTTAATAATCATTTTCTTTATATGTAAAATTGTGAATTTTGTCTATTACTAATAGTGATACATGAATATTGCTGAGAAATTGTTTTGGATTGTTTTAACATTTATATTGTTTAGAGGTGCCACAGAAGTGATAAATTAGGTGACAAAAGTCAAGTGTAATGTGGTTTGTTTCAAGTACTATCAAACAGAAAAATTAACGTAAGCGCTATAGTAATCTCTGTTCTGCACAGATTATCTAGTCTATACAGACATACGCTAGCAAGACAGACAGTTTTTGCTTTCAACATGCTGGAACCGTTAGTTGATGCTAAACATTTCGAATTCGATTACTGGTAGTTGCACAAAATATCTATTGTTAAAACTGATCATTGTTTGTAGTGAATTAAAAAAATTAATGGGGTTAGCTAATGATATGGCAGGATATATATATAAGCAATAACTTGTGAATAACAAGGATTTACGATATCGTTTTTACCAGGACAACTCGCAAATAAGTGATTTGATAATATTGTTCTAAGAAGGGAACAGTGTATTATCTTAATTACAGTACAATTTTTCTGTACATCTGTAGTAAACTAGATATTTTAAATGTGTGCATAAACCCACCCAACTGTCTATAGCCTGAGTAATGTCAATGTTCGTTGATTCGGCACAGAAGCAAGTAACTCTGCTATTTATAGACGTTTCGTGACCTTACAGTGGTATCCCAAAAACCTAGTACAAAAATATACACTTACATCCCAGGTCTTGTTATAACTGATTTACGTGCTTATATCTAATTAAGGTTTAAGCACGTCTGTCATGGGCACACAGTCCAGCTGTCTCGACTGCCTGTCCAGAACAAAAGTTAGTGTTAGTATGAGAGAGAAAACCTGGGTTTTTTTTAGAGGAAACCTGCTACCCCTATTTGATAAGTAGCAAGGGATCTTTTATATGCACTTTCCCACAGACAGGACAGTACATACCATGGCTTTTGTTAAACCAGTTGTGGATATTAGTCGGTGGAAGTGGACGTACACCTACCCATTGAGCCTTGCAGAGCACTCACTTTGGGTTGAAGTCAGTACTGAGATTAAAAATCACATATGCCTCAAATGGGATTCAAAATTTTCATCAGTTTGTTGTAACTAGGTACATGGATAAAATATGCTTTACACAAAGTACATGTATGTCTAAATTATTTTTATATTAAATTCTTTTGAAAATATGTTTACAGACTGGTTTGTTACTTATTTATTAATATTAATAAAGGTGCTTTAATTCTAGTTTGTAAAAAACATTACTTCCATAATTTTTGTAAGTTTCGATATATCTATTAATATCCCAATAATTTTTAAGTACAATGGACATACATATATATGATTCTGATTGATCTTCATCATAGACTTAACTATTAAAAAATGTGCCAATACAGCAGACTCAGATGTACACATTATCAACTGATATTAATATTTATGTTGTCAGTCCCAAGCTTTAGCGAGGATATGACAACCTTGATTTCATGAGATACAGATAATCCGTAATTCTAAGTGTTGAGTAGGTTATAGTATTTATTTTGTTTTCCCAGTCGAACATAAATCAGAGCTTGTCAAACGACAAGTTTGTTTACATTGTGGGCTAAGTTGTAATTGTTAAAATTGTATGACTTGGGTCGCTTTTCGACACTAAACAAAATGTAACTACATCTTCACATGCAGTGGATATATTCGTTGAACAAACGTAACAGGTAAGTACAGTCAAACCTGTCTTAGACAGCCACTTAAGGGAGTAACACAAAGTGGCCTCTTAAGCCAGGTGCTTGCTTAATACAGGTCATAATGCACTAAAATTTATCATTTGGTGAAATATTAAAGTAATGCATTAAAATTTATCATTTGGTGGAATATTAAGGTGATCCTTTGGAAGACAGGTGGCTGCTTAATACAGGTTTGACTGTATGTAATAACTGTTTTTATCAATAAATTGAACAAACAAAACATCATAAAAGTCACTGATTGACTACAATGTGTATGTTAGGCAGCCATTTCCTGTTAGTGGCTCACTATTCGATATTTGATAATTGGTAAAAACTAAACAAAAATTATCATAAAACATCCCAAAAAAACAACTTTTGGAATAATAAAGCATCTCTTACACTTGTCCTCACTCATTCAACAGCTACAAAAATATAAAATAACTCAATATACAAATAACTGCAATAATGTTATTTTGCTAAACAAAAATAAAGCATGCACAAATTCAAATTTTAGTGCTTACATCATAAAGCATACCGGTAATAATCTTGACATTTGATCTTGTATTGCGATTTACACATAGTCTACAAGTAAAAGCAATCCTACATGTATATATACATGTATATACATACAATCATAGCTCATCTTAACCCAATGTTATCAGGAAAATAAAATAATTCAATTTCTAAATCCCAAGTTATTTTCTAATTTCACATTTGTGACTACCGGGGTAATACATAAAATGGTGTTATACAACTTATAGTAACCACAAAAAAACAAAAACAAAATCATATTGCTTCAAAATTCTTATAAAACATTTAGTAGTAAGAAATTAATATTAAAACTATGCTCTGTGAACCCAAGGAAATTAAAATCATATTAAGTTTTAAAGTTTCACTTCTAAAAACAAGTAAAATTATCTTAAATCAATTTAGCAAAAATGTTTTTAAATATGTTTAAATATTGGGGATTTTTTTACCATGTTGAAATCTTTTGCAGCACAATAACAAAGCAATGATTGTCAAATGATTGAGAATGAACGTCTCAATTTAAGACAAAAATATAGCTCTCATTATTCAATGCCAACAATTCTGCAATGAATAAACACACGACAGACAAGATAAAAAAAAGTACCATCACAAATATTTCCTAAATCACAAAACATATTATTCAGGTGTAGCAAAAATAAATTGAACATTATGTTGATGTTTCTAAATTGTGAACTGTAAGCGAAACCATCAGTTCTACCATTGTTTGTTTATATTTTTCAATAATAGAACATACCGGTATGTCTTACACACCCATGTACATATGTGGGTATATGTACACCACTGTTGTCATAGTAATGATCCAAATGACCTGCATCTGTCTCTGACGTCAACAGTTTTGTCTGCGGATTCATTAATTCAATGCAATATGACGTAACATATCACTTGACGTCACACGCCTCCTATATCTACTTTCCACAGAATACTAGTATGTAGTTGCAACTGTTTATTATGTATTTTCTGTGTTTCAGAAATATAATACTTCACTTATGCCTGTTAGAGATTGTTTATCTCACAACTCATATTTTCTGTAGGTATCCAACACATTTGCTTATTGGATACATTTGAAAACCACTCGTGACATAAATTATCTCTAATGGGCATTTGAGTTTCTCTATATCCGTAATATATCGAGATATAATTAAGTTTGTGACTTGTAGATCTACGGTATACGTTTAAACAGTATTTCACTAATACTCTTTCTGAATTATTTTCAACTCAATAAATGTTTAAGTGTCATACTAAATCATTTTCAAATTTATATATTATAAATGTAACGATTGTACAAATGAAATTTGCTACACTAAAATATTATGAGGAAAATGATGGTTATAAAAATGGTAAGACTGCTTCATTAACTGCAGTACATGTACATATCTATATATACATATACTAGAAGTCTTTTTTGCACCTGTTTTTATTACTACAGTTATTGCTCGATATCCTATCTCACCACATACTATAATCAAAGTCATCACTGGTAAAAATCCAGAAGTATCCCAGTATTGTGAGGAACACAATCACGTTCCCTGCAAGCACGAGCGCACATGCCCCCCACTGGATCTGAAAACAAGATAAATACATCAAAAATATATTGATCACAACAACAAAATTTCAGTTTGGCAGGCTTTAACAAGGCACAATATTTCTCGCGAACCGTCGTTCTGTTCGCATGTCAGTTACGCAACTTGAAATTCACGCGAACTGACAATCGGCTACGTGGTGGACCGTTACGTTCAGTTCCGAAATTAAAAGTAACTTCATTGAAAAATAAATAGTTAACTGGTTAACCAAACAAAAAATTATATCAGTATCAGATACTGTCATAAATTATAAGCTCAGTGAAAGTTTTAGGTAACTCATTAGGTAACCGAAGGGTTATGCAAATATAATTCACGTAACCGAACAATGGGTTACCTAGGTATAAACCACGTGAACTGATTTCCGGTTACCTAAAATTTTGAAATATTGTCCCCTGCTTTAAGATTGCACACTCTTTATATTATGCAGTGACATGCTCTCGATTACTTGAAATAATATATTGAATTTCCTTTTCACTTGGCATTTATAAAAGATCCTGTGAAAAATTAAGTAACAAGTTGTTTCTGACTGCTAACAATGATGTCTTAAGACTTTTCACCTAGATTAGCACTGAATGGTTAAACTAATTTACTTATTGATGCCATTTCCACAACAATTTTTTTTTTTTAAATTTGGGAACCCTAATTTGGGCACACATAATTTAGGCACAAAGATTACCCTCACAAAATCATTGCAATCTAAAGCCTCATTTAATGTATTATTTTTAATTAAATAAGGATCTAGATTTATCTCAGCGCTAGTCTCCACCTGATATACGGGAGGTCGAAGGATCGAGCCTGCTCAGTAGACCCATTGGATTGTTTTTCCTATTCCAAAGGCTGTGATATGTACTAAGTAATACTATCTTATCTGTGGATCTGTGTCAGCAGAAAGTTTTTTCTGAAACCATGTGTCGAAATAACTCTGGGTTTCACATCAAATAAGTCATTATAAATTAGTTCCATTTGATTGGTAAACAAACTTCTAAAACAGGAAGATAATATATAACAGGAGTACCTGTGCAATGTTTAAAACAACAAGAGGGCTATGTGCGCTTATTAGCTCAGATGAGAATAAAAATAATTTATACATTGACCCCGATAATCATAAAATATTACCTGTAAAATGTTTGTGATAATTCAAAGAAAGACAAGTCTTTACGTCAGTTTGGGGCTCTTTGTTCACTTTAGAATTAGGGTAAAAACATTTGTCTCTAAAACTACTTATATTCTTAAAAACTAACCACATTAACATGAGCCATGACCATAGGAAGCCCAATCGCTGACACAACAATTCCAGTTGTAGCAAATGTACATAGTTCAATTAAAGCACTGGAAGATGTGTCGAAACTGCTTGCCAGATGTTTTCCAATAGTGGTTGGCACTGGTGACATTATATAGAAAAACAAAACAAACAGAGGCCACCAGTTGCTGCAAGAAAAATAAAGTACTTGTTACTGAGGAAACTTGAAGTTCATATTCAATATACAGTAGAATCCTGTTGGCTCGAACACTGTTGGTGCTCGAGAAACTGTTCAACCCATCGGGTAGTTCAACCCAAGCATCGGCAACTTAATATAAGGGTCTAATGCGGGACTTCGATCTTGGTTCGAGTGTTGCCGTGTATTCGATCCTTCCGCGTTCGAGCCAACAAGATTCTACTGTATTAATAAAATATTAATCATTGTTGGGTTGTAATGGACGACCAATATAGCCAAAATAGGTTTGTAGTATCCGAGTAGATAAGCGATAATGTAATCAGTTGGAATAATAAAGTGATATTTTTAATATCTAGATTTCCTTTACTTCTAAAAATGAAGAAGACAGATTGACAGAAAAAAGAGATGTCTTAATACTATTGCATATTCCTGTCTATGGGAAAGTGCTCATAAAAGACCCCTTGCTGTCATTCGTGGAAGAGTAGCCTATGTGGCGGCAGCAGGTTTCCTCTGTGACCATGTGTC
>JAULBR010094038.1:0-11951 GCA_032355825.1 Melanodrymia aurantiaca
GCGGTGCCATGATGCTATTGATAGTATTCCCCGGTTGTGACGTCGCCTTTCCGTGGGTACGTCTATTTTTAGTAACTTGCAAGTGGTTGCACACCAGTATTTTTTTATTTTTTTACATTTACAATTTATTTTTTTGCGGCTAATTATACCAACTATTTTTTCAATAATTAATATAATTATTTGCAGTTGTATATCACAAATACATATTAAAATAGCAAAATATAGCACCTGCAACTATGAGACGGTAACTTTAATACAAACATGAAAAATAGGTTTACAGAGACATAAATAATTGGTATAAATTAAATGTTAAGGTTAACTAATATTAAAATCCTGTTTCATGTCTATGCTATAATTATATTAACCATCATGATCATGATCTGTATGCCAATATTTCAAATTATTGTGAACAAAGTCAATTTGTGGGTTGATTTCAATAGCAAATTGAGAGGTAAACTATAATTATATTGAATCGATCTTGAGATTACAATGCGCGTGCGCAGAACCCGTTTCTCGTCAGTGGCTGGTAATCAAGCGAGAGGATACAGTTACTGTAAAATATTTCATTTTGTATATACGTGTATATAATTAAACTATTTACAGAAAATGTTTTGAATAATATTTTTCTGAACATAAAAACTATTATTGGCGTTTATTGACATTGATCAATGTTTGCATTTTTACCGTGACATTGTCGCGAACTTGGCAATAGATCAACGCCATTAATCCACCGAATTTAATATTGTGCGTCGTCTACCGACTTCGTATGCTCAGCCTACTGTGACAAACATTGGCCGATTGGAACAGAATAATAGTTTCTGGCATGAGTCCTTTTGTAGATGATTATTCTGACACGAGTCTCAAGAAAATCAATCAATATGGCGAGCGTCAGCAAGCCCCATGGATTGATTTTCTTGAGACGAGTGTCAGAAAAACTATCTACAAAATGTCGAGTGCCAGAAATATTTTCTAGTACAATCAGTCTTATAATTTTAGTATAAAAAGGAAAATACATTAATACAAATTTTGTTTCTCCAAAACGCTTTGGTGTGGTGACGTCACGCCTTCGTTCAGCCTACGGAAAATTATGACGTATAAGGTAGCAACGGCCGTCTACCTTCTAAGCAACGAGAGGAAATAACCAATGAAAAGGGCGTATTAGCGTCTAGGGGACGCATTTCTACCGGTTTATTCTACTCTGACAACTACCCGATAACTTCCCGCACAATACCGATCTTTTTTTTTAAAACGCGAATGTGCCAATGTCTACAGTAAATTGTTGCGTAAGTAATATTGCGGGGTTTTTTAGTAGTTTACTAGCGACTCAATCGGTGGTTAGTGTAATAATTTGGCAATGTAGATCATAACATGACGTCACATCTATTTTAAATCATTGGCCAGTCTACAAAAATGCATTTTTTACTAGACGGAATTGTACACCTTGGCTAGCGAAGATGACAAAAATGTGATTGAACCTTCATTGGACATAAACACGTAAATAAGTTATAACTAACTTCCTAACTAAACTAGTTGCTGGTCAAGCACAAACAAAAGCGAGACTATGAGTATGACAACAAAATAGACATACAGTTCAAACGTGGATACGGGTCGGAAAAAAATGGGGAAAAAACATTTATTACAAAACATCACACAGAAGTAAAACTTTAAACTTAACTGTAATATCACAAATAAAAATATAGATTTAATATATATTGATGCCAAACGTAAGTATAACAGAAAATGAAATCTGAACATATTATTAAATTAACATGGAATACATTATAACAAACAGGCTATGCATGCATGGTAGATAATAAAAAGGCATCAATAAAATGTAGCACTATAATTGTTTAAAGCTTGCAACAATGTATCATAAGACGCATATTGTGGATTTAATGTTCAACTATAACAGTGTTAATATAATATCTATTATACGACAAATTGCCTTACTAAGAGGTAGTTCTAACCATCTAATCGGAATCCAAAATGGCCGCAACATAACATTTTAGAGGTTTAAAATTACATGCTCTTGCAGCCAGTTTGGAACTTCAGTAGAAACGAAGAGGTAACGATGGATTTAATTCGGAAGACGAAGAACCAAGTAAATGGGCAAGAAACATATAGTGAGTGGGTGGGTCACAGGGGTAAACAATATCAAAGTAAAATCTAGATATTTGTTTTCACCTGTAACCGCCTGTATAATGCATTTTAATCTAAAAAGTTTATATAGGTTTCGGTAGTTCCAGACTAAGGCAAAAAAAATATAGTTATGTGTGGTTTCGATTACATAAGCCAAAAACATTAGGGTCAGTAGGTAACCTGAAATAAAAATTTTGGAACATTTTTATATTTCGGTACGCTATCGATACTAGGCCTACTATTTCCCGGGGGAAAAAACAAGACTTTTATTTTTAGTATTTTAAATAATTTAAGCTTCAAAGCATGTATATATTGAACGAATGAACGAATTAATCAGTTGGAGGTCACCCCACGTAATAACAACATTTTGCATAATGGCGGCAAGATTTCAGTAATATTAGATTCAACATTAGAACCCGTATGTTTCGCGGCAAGATAGGACAACAAATGTAAATGAAGTACAATAGTATCTAAGTATAAAAATTGTCTGTTTAAACTATCAGCAAAAGATTGAGTCCTTTTATATACAGGCGTTCTAGAATTTTTTTAAACTTCACTTGCCATGGGGCCAGTGGATTTGAAAATTCACTGGCCGTGGCTGAAAATTCACTTGCCCAACTTTTGAATACCAATATCAACATAATAATAACAAAACAAAAATGTAAGTAAATAAAAAATTTTACTGGCCATCGGGCACGGCCAAAGCAATTATTTGGTGGCCCGAGTGTAAAATTCACTGGCCTCGGGCATCGGCCACCATATTCTAGAACCCCTGGGTATAACTCAAAAGTACATGTTAGAGCTTGGACTATACGTTAATTTAAAACGCTCCTCCGTAAACCAACAATAAAACAATGGAACATTTCGTAACGCATTATATCCCCTCTCAACCATTACGTACATGTTGTATATGAACCTAAACTTATTACTTAATTATTATTTCATTCCTTATATTTTTGTCATGAAATACATGAATAATTTATTTTTATTTTCAGCTATTTAATAGAGAATGGCATAAAATTCATTTTAGTGTAGGACGAGAATATATAGAACTATATTTAGATTGCACACCTATAGCATCTCAAGCGCGAGTTCCGCCTCGTCAAATAGACGTGAACGGGGAGATTGTGTTAGGCACACGGGAACCAGATGGTAAAACGGTACCAGTAAGTATAATTATTATATTTCTATGAAATTAATAGTAAACTATATAGCCAGCGAGTATACATTTAGCCCCCTTGAGTACCCTTGCACAAACTATATACATGTACATGTACATACCAGTCAGTCAGTCAGTCAGTCAGTCAGTCAGGCAGTCAGTCAAGGTTTTGTTGAGGATGCCCCTGTCCACTTAAGGTTCAGGCACCCTTCCCCATGGGCACGGTCCGCCATCAAAGGCCGGGACACCAGTGTCAATGCTGTACCTGTCCTTTTTTATATAATATATAATTGCACATATTTATTATTATGTTTATAAATATCAACAGAAAGGACACAGTATCATTATATTGCTTACAATTGCTTTTTACACGTCGTACAAATACCTCGCTAAACACCTTAGCGAAAGGTTCGAACACATTTCTAAGGACACTATTAATGTCTGCAAAATTGGCGCAAAATCTGTGAGTGATTACCTTTAACGCCATTGTGTCCTTGTCCCACAGAGGCCACTTGGTACGTCTGCCTAGATACGTTTGTATAGTCTCAGGTAGATTCTGTTGCTTGGCGTATCGTACACATTATAGGTATAAGTCTACTGTTATATCTACTGGGTGCCCATCACACAAAGGGTCCACCTGTTACGTCTGTATAGATACATGTTTATAGTTACATGAAGTTTCTTTTTTTATTGGGCAAAGCATTGAGTTTGTCGTGTATACATAAGGTTGTATTACCACTGCTTTGGAAGTGTTTCATTGGCAGATGCGTACAGCAACTATAACATATTGACCTCTTTACAAAATTTTTTATTGTACCTGTTAATATGTTTTGGTATCTAATAGTTTGCATTTATATGCATGAAGACAAAGGTGTTATGAAACAGTTTGCTTTTTGGTCAAGACCTGATGACCAGCAAATAAAATTATAACCAAAGTGTCTACTATTGTGTTAGCACACATAGAGATTGAACGATTTGTTTTTTTTCAATAAATGTTTCCAACAGATTATTAGATTCGGCACCGTACTTTTAATTATAGATTCCCAACAACATCATATAAAAAACAATGTTCTGAAAATATTATACCATCCTATTTTATTGGTTTTTATGAATTAGTTTTGACAATTTAGATTTTCGCTTCGTTTTATAAAATATTATTCCAATTGTGGTTTCACATTAATTTTCAGTTTGAGCTTCAGTGGATACTTTTACATTGTGACCCGTCAAAACCAGAACGGGAGACATGTGACGAACTGCCAGTATCTGATGTAAGTAGCATGTATGTTTTTGTTTGTTTTTGTATATTTGAGTTTCTCGTGACAGTACTCATAAAAGTAACGATTCATTTTAAAGCATGTATTGTCACTCAGTCTAAGTAGGCTTATGAGACACATAAAACATTTATACATAATAAAGTACATAGTACTAAAAAAATTAACAATGCATATAAAATACATAAACTTATATGTATAGGCAAAAATACATTATACATGTATATCAAAATATTAATACATTTTGATTAGTGATAATATATATCATAAAATTTAATGTACCGTAGGTACTATTTAAAATGTGTTACATTAATTACTTAAAATGTGTTTCGTCTCTGAAACATATTAAACTAGAGGACATGCGAGGCTCGCCAGGAACAGCTCAGAATGTTTGCGTACAACCTAAGCTGGGTCGCTCGTGAAGAAAGCTGAAAGAAAGGAAGTGAAACCTTGGCGAATACAGGCGGCGATCATAAAGAGAGCAATGATGGACTCTTGAGCATTTAGCAATTTTAATGATGTCATCTTTAATTTGCATAAAAGGATCGAACATTTGCATTACAATATTGGTGCCATACCGTAATATATTCAACATGGCCATAATTCAGAAATCCCTCCCTCCCTACAAAAATATGTTGACGAAATTCCCACAGGAACCCCAACAGCTACAATTGCCAGTACACAACCGAAAACATGTTACAATACAATTTGGTCTGCACATATGGAAGCGTTCGTTAACTCTGAACTGTACATTTAGAATATTTTATTGAAAAATGGACATTGCACCTGTTTTAATTGATATGATACCAGTTTACAGCGGATAAATCCAACTCCATGGAGTCTGTAGCTTTGTTTATATGTTTCAAAAGGAAACGGTGTTAAAATGGAACGTTTGAAACCTACTGCTTCCATGTTGGTAGTATGACAGTCTTTAGAGGGGATCAGTAGTTACTTTGGCATGTAAAGCATGATCACGATCAGCTGAAGCGAGTTACACGCAACTAAACTTTATGTTAACAGAAGATAAAACACTGTCATTGTTCATGTAGACAAGTGCACATATTTATTAAATGGTTCTAAACACCCAAAACAAAAGCTTGTTACATGTCGTACGAATACCTCACTAAAACTGGGATGAACAGAGTTCATGCTCGGCCTTCAGAATTCGAGCAGTTCTGTTGTCTGCAAGGACAACGTTACAGGTTCGGAGATACTAATGGCGACTGATCCCCTTTAATTAACGAGATTACTTGCGTTTGTTGAGCATTTTGACTATTTCTATTTTCAGAGGGAATCTAATATCAAGATAAAAAATGTGTTAACTGATAAACAGTAACAAGAATGAAGTTTATAGCAAAAGATTCACAAAGTTTATTGTTGCTATGCTTTTGTTTACAAAAGTAACACATTGTTCTGTTAACATAGCACACCTGTAACAATCTATTTTTTTAAATATTGGGAACTTGGAAATCCGTTTCAAGGTTATATAGAAATCTGTGGTATTTGAAAATATTTTGACATCCTCCAAGGAAGGTAAACCAAACATTCTTGATTCCAATATGCTTTTACTTTGCGCAATAATATGTACTTCATCACGGACTATTTTTCTTCAACTCAGCTATCTATTACGCATACCAGTATCCAGCTGTCGAAACTTCCATTTATGTTAGTTCGCAACCTGTCTAGAGTTTGCAGATTCTGTCAATATTACGCCAAATGGATCAACATATCTATTTTAGGATTGTGAAAAAAGATAACAAATTCTTATTTAAAAAAAATCAAACCTGAAAAATGTTTTGTATTTTTGTAAAACGGTCTTAAAAACATTACTTAGATATTTTTGTAAAACAATAATATACAAATTCAAATATAACCCTACGGAACACATTAATCACATGAATTGAATACATATAGATTAATATTCTGAACCATAACAGTTATGTATATTATAATATAATATATATAATTTTAAAAGGCTCTATGACAGTAACATCCGTTTAAAACCGGTCATGTCCCTTTAATTCATAACATTTCTGACATCGTATGGTTGTCAGTGTAAAACAAACAGTAATCTAAAAGTTTTAAAACCGATAATATCCCTTTAATTCACAACATTTCTGACATCGTCTCATTGCCAGTATTAAACACAGTAGTTGAACAGTTTTTAAACCGGTAATATCCCTTTAATTCACACCATTTCTGACATCGTTGTCAGTGTAAAACAAATAGTAATTGAAAAGTTTTTAAAACCAATAATATCCCTTTAATTCACAAATTTCTGACTTCGTATGGTTGTCAGTATAAAACAAAATTAGTAACTGAAAAGTTTTAAAACTTCTGCCTCTTGTTTTCTTTTCAACCCGGTTTACTTGTTTACCCACTCTACCTCAGCTACAACTAAAGACACCAACTTGTGTGCCCTTTATCGTGTCACGCAGTGCACAATTAAGCAGTTTGTCATTAAAATAACGTGTGTACAGATTTCACCGGACTGGACACACCACGACAACTCCTATAATGAGTTTGTATATGTGCAGTACATGTGTAATCCGTTTGTTGTCAAATACATGTGCGATAAATGCTCGTTAGAACAAGAGGTATGTCCTCTGTCTGAATTTGATGGAGGTGGAGTCGTAGGAATGCAGTATGCCAAACCCCATCTGTCGCTTGTTGCCAGTACAAATGTTTTATCTTGTCTGCCAGACATATTTATATATATGCTTAATTCTTCTGTTTTCATCTTTAATCTTCTCCTTGTTTCACATTTCACTTGCTGTCACTTTAATTGGAATGCATATCAAGTGTACATGTCCTTGTAAATAATTGTACATAGGTATGACTATTGTTTTAATGGATGTCGCTTTCCTTAAAAAGTTTACTCAGTTAAGTCTGTTTAAAGTTTAGTTATGTTAGATTAAGATTTTTATTTTCTTAAGGAAAAAGAAAATTTAGATTAGGATTTTTTTTTAAGTTAGCAGAAAGAAAATGATATTTTTGTGGAAACCAAATCAAATGTTTCTTTTTGGTATAAATATTTCTTTTAGTGAAATGAACTACCGGTATATTCATTGCCCAGTTTGCCTGTCTCATGTTGAATTGTGCATAGACTATCTTTGTTATTTTAAACTTGTTATGCTGAAAACTTCACAAGGAAAAGAAACTCATAAACTATATTTGCATTAAGGTTTAGGTTCAAGTTGTTAAAGATGCTCCGTGGTACAATTCGTTGAAGGCTTTGTCTGAATGCCTCTTTGACGATGTTTAATACTGAAATTACGTTTTGAGCACAATGTTTAAGAACTATACTTTATTATTAGATATCGAAAACACCATTGCAGTTTGATTTTCAGTTTTTATTCAAGCTAACAAATTGTCATTCGTTCGGTTTGGCCGAGCGGTTATCGTGTTGGTCTGTCAAGTGGCATGCGAATCAGTTCATAGACGTCATCATTTTCTGAAGAAATGTTGGGTGGTGGGGGACAGTTTTTTTGTTCTTTTAGTTTTTTTGTAACAACCACCGTTCACCCAGAACATGTCTTTGGTGCATACTGGTCGCATGTATTTATACTAAAAAGTGGGAGGACATTTGCACGTAGGTACTCCAACTCCAAGAAAAAAAGGGGGGGGGACATGCCCCCTCCCCGTCGTCCACCACATGACGCCCATGAATCGGTGCAGTAGTTTCGAATCCCAATTTTGCTCATAAGACAGTGTTATTACATTTAGGATATAAACGATAGAATAATATTATGCAGATAATTTAAAAAAACACGGCACTCACATCATTATTGGTTTGTTTTATTCTCCCATGTGACGGGTTTCAATCGGTCCATTTTGCACGCTCATGTTTAGATAATATTCACGTATTCTATTTCCCCAGCCACCGCCAAGAAGGAGACAACCGCCGCTCGAGCAGGTAGATTTAGGCCAGGGGGCGCTGCTTGCTTTGCGTCATATCCCACAATGCATGTTGCTTGCTGTCACTTTTCGCCCTTTTTTCATTGAAGAGAGAAGGCATAGATTTTAAAATGGAGAGGTTGACCAGGCTAAAGTCTAACCAGAACGGCGCTTCTAGCCACAGGCGGACTTCGAACCTCGGACCAAAATGTCGATGTCCACTTTTGACTAGAATGGTCATAATATTTTTATTTGCAAGAAATAGAACCTGAAATGTTAAAATCTAACACTGAAATTAACATGTGTAGACGCATGGTCTAACCCATTAAACCAAATGAATTCTTATTTTTCAATTACTCAAAACAATTTTATTAACATCTTTACCCGGGTTTTTTTGTTTACATTGTTTAAATCCACAATGTACATAACACTAATAAACAAAGGTAAAATCAGTGTGTGTGTCTACAAATTGAATGCATTGTTGTTCATAATTATGTCAATTATGAAATTGTTTTATACTAATGAATATTTCGAAAAGAAATCGCTGTTTCCAAAGAAATACATTGTTATCTACGGCTCAAGACGTGACTTAATTTGCTCATTGCATGCAATGTACATATCGGGGCACAACTAGACGAGATCTTTGTCAGGGCAGCCAATAGTTATTGTTAAACTTTGAAAATCGATCTGAGAATACTAATGAAGCAGCGATACTGGATGACCCGAGTAACCCCATAAATAACGACTAGACTGGTGTTTATCGAATTGTTTTCATATAGCAATATCACGCACTGGTGTGTAAATAATATACAATAAATACTCCATCACTAACGGAATCTTGAAGATTATCACGATCTCATTATGCTATCCGGGTCTGGCACGCTACTAACGGAATAGAATCCTACATCAGCTTCTGAGAACCCCCCCCCCCCCCCAAAGGGGTTTCAAAACAAGCGGGTGTCATGACGCTACAACTTTCTGGTCAATGTAAAAAGTAAGGTTTGTTTTATTTAACGACGCCACTAGAAACACATCGATTATAAATCAGCGGTTATTGGACGTTGGACGCATGGTTATATTGACACATGGTCACAGAGGAAACACGCTGTCGCCACTTCATGGGCTACTTTTACCGAAAAACAACAAGGGGTCTTGTATGTGCACTATCCCATAGACAGAATAGCATACAACACGGAATTTGATAAACCAGACATGTTTCACTGGTTGGAACGGAAAATAGCCCAGAAAAATGTTTTGCGCTGTGGAGGACATTCTACCTCTGAGCTACGTCCCGCTCAACATTACCAAGAAGACAAGCAGATACACTAAAGTAATTCAAATATTGACATACATTGTAGAATGATACTATGGACATTAAAACAATCTAATTTAGTTGTCGGATTTACAAAACAAATATATACATTGAAAAGCGTAATTAGCAGTACTGGTACAAATACTTTAACAAACAAATATTATATCAATTGTATATTGCATATTAAAAGTAGTGAAATTGAAATAAAATTCCAATTATATATGCTTTTTAACACCAGTATGTAATAATTCTAGAAACTTTTCACAAAATTGAATATTAAAGGGGGATGGTCAGTTGAAAAGATCGCAATTCGCGACAAAAATGTTTATTGATTTTTATGGCGTAATATATAGTGAGTACCTTATGGTACACAATACATGTATATTACAATAAAATAATGTCACTTACTAGTGCAAAATAAGGAAAATAATGTTTCATGTAGTCTAAGGAAAATGGCTGACGTTACCATTCCTTGATGCTCAACTGATGAACATTTTTTATTGCTTTCCTCCAACTTTGGTGTCCGCCATATTGCACCTGTGATATGGATTGTTGTGTACGGTTATCAATTTATTTTAAGACTAATTTTAATTACTTTTTTTTAATCTTGGTGGATTTTTGTTTTTGGTATAACTTTGTGAAAACAAATTGTAATTTTTAAGTGAGTCTATTTACACTAATTACTAAAATACCCAACATGCTATGAATATTGCCAAAACTGCAAAGAAACCATAAATTTGTTCAGGTTTCATTGCCATTAGAACAAACTGGACATCTTTAGCACTGATGAAGCCAATCAGTTCTCCTTCATTAACTCAGGTTTTTAAAAATAAATTCTGATGCACTTATGTTTTAGTTATCACGGTATGTTTAATGTTTTTCTGGATGTATACTTTGACAGACATAATATTGCTAAAATTATGATGGTGTATTTACAAATAATTATATGCATGAAATTTATGATCTGCACATTATTTTAATACCAGAATCCTTGATGCAGTGGATTTGTAAAGTTTTGGTACTACTGTAAAACAGATATTTGCATTGCAAATTTTTTGAGAATTCCAAAACAAAAATCTCACAATGCTAATTTTCATACTGCCAAACAAAAAAACTTACTATCATTGTTGTTTTAATGGATATTTATAACTGCTACAGTAAATATTTGCACGATTGAATAGCAAATAGCAAAAACACACAGAAATTATTTACACATGGATAATACCTGTTTTACAGTATCTACAAAAAATTGAAATGCTGCTACAACAGCAAATTGTGTTAAAAATTACTTATACAACTTCTCATGGAGTCCGATTCCTGTTTGGACTAATGTTTCTATTTCACACGCCTGAGTAGTCAAAACTCTTTATAACTGACAATATAGTTCCAGGTTAATTGTGTTTCCCATTTCCCACCCAACAATAAAAAGCTGCCACTGGGAACATACAAAAGTGTTTTTATTTTAATAATTGATGCCGCCCTGACTTTCACAGGCCATCTTAATTTATAACTAAAAGTGAAGGATTCTTTGGTGCTCCAAAATAAATGTTAGCAGGAATATTAAACACTAGCTAATCAGTAGCATTACAAAGCTTACATGTACATCAGTGTGTCCAAGAAAACAAACCCAAAAATGTCCGCTATATATTACAGCAGGGGTTCTAGAATTTTCTTAAATTTCAAATGTAAGTAAATCAAATATTTTGCTGGCCATAGGGCACGGCCAAGACAATTATTTGGTGGCCTGAGTGAAAAAATCAGTGGCCTCGGGCCACAGTATTCTAGAATCCGTGTATTACACCATTTATATGTAAGCTCATATTCACCACTACAAAGCCACTTGTAAGGCAAGTTGCTAATATAACCAAAACTATGAACCTCACCATGTGTGCGTACATACTTGGGCCTATCGAGGGATGGTCCTAAATTGTTATGGACAACAGTGGAATGTCTATTGTTAAAAGTAGACATATTATTTATTTTCCACTGCCGACTGCCCTGGGGCCTGTTCCACAAAACATCATAAGTCCAGTTTACGACTAGTTGTAGACGTAAACAGAGAAATTTCAATCGCTAACTGTTTGGTCATTTGTGGAGTATTACCCGAGGATGCTATTCATTCTTGGACACAAGTATGTTTAATTATATTTTGGGAAACACTTTTTGTCACATA
>JAULBR010094049.1:0-11950 GCA_032355825.1 Melanodrymia aurantiaca
GGATGGATGGATGGATGGATGGATGGATGGATGGATGGATGGATGGATGGATGGATGGATGGATGGATGGATAAATACATAACTACCACAGTATGAGTTATTAGTTATAGCAAAACTATTATGCATGTTGTATTCGTCTTCGTTTAGTCTTCTTGTACGTGTTGGTTGCATGTTTGACTATTCTACACAATCGAACCTGACGTCATGGATTCATCCCACCCTCTCCAGACACTCACACCTATATATTGGAAACGAAAGTATACAGCGAGTATATAATTATAGATAAGTATTGCAGTTAAATGTGTGATTTCAAAAACAGGACTGTACACACAAAATGGAAGGGAGATATCGGTGTACTATAATTATTAACACTAAGCTAAAGCTATTATTGAACCATTAGCGATCTGCTATGTCATTTCCTTCAATTGGCAAAACTAGGAATGTTTCTTCAATTGAAACAAAAACCCCAACCCCCATCTTAATGGTATAAAGCGCATCATTGCACAAGACAGTGCCGTAGGGACATTACCACAACGTCGAGATGGTCTGTACTCATGAGTGACAGCCAAATTTTAAAGCAGTGGTAATACCACGTGTTTGCGAAAGGTGAGTTTATCCTGCAGGACCAGTGACACCATGCTGTTTGTCTGCTGTCTGTCCGCTGTTTGTCCGCTGTTTGTCAGCTGTTTCGTATATGCGTGCATGTAACGATATCCTGGATATGGGTACCTTTACATATTTAAGGCCATGATACACGGCAGATATCATTTGTCGACCCAAATAAGTTTCAATCATTGGGATGAAGAGACCTACATGTATGGTTGGCTCAATGAAAAACAAATAATTAGAACTATATAAAGGAAAATTGAAAGAATGTGCTTTTCTGCAGTCCAAACAAAACAGAGATTCTACGTCGAAATCACCGTGGTCATAGTTCATGTGACTCTCGTCCTTTTTCATATTAATAATTAAACTGTTTATATGAATGCTAGGCCTTGCAGTTGTCCATACAGACTACACGGCATAGATGCACTTCCACGGGTTTGGACGGGGTGCATTTCAAAGAATGTCTAAAGGCTATGGGACACGGCGGACTTGTGTCTGAAAAACAATGTTTTCCGCATCTAAAGGCCAGGACACACGGCGGACTTGTATCTGAAAAACAATGTTTTCGGCATTTAAAGGTCAGGACACACGGCGGACTTGTGTCTGAAAATAAATAGTTTCGGCATCTAAAGGCCAGGACACACGGCGGACTTGTGTCTGAAAAACAATGTTTTCTAGGCATATGCTTTTTGTCCTTCTTACCCGTATAAGGCAAACATTTTTTGGCTGAGATAAATCTTAACCATTGACGTGGAAGAGAAAGGTAGTTGCCTCAAATAGAAACCAAAAGCTAGAACTGTCAAGGATTTCTTTTTCTGTAGTCCACAAACTGATTCTACGTCGAAATCACGTTGGTCGTTAGACTTTTCAAAAACTAATCATCCTATATTAACAAACGGCCTTTAAGCTGTCCATACACAGAATACAGCTACTTTAACATGGGTGGGATTGGGGAATGTACTTAGAATAGTGTCTAAACAAATCCTTATAGGAAAATTAATGATCAGTCCATATTAGGTACATTATAAAAAATCGCGTAAAAATAATAGTAAATATTGTTATTATTTAGAGTACTACATGTCTGTATATATTTATGCTGATAAGCTTTTGAACTTAAGCCAATAAAGAACTTGAACTTAATCAGATGATGGCAGGGCAAACGGTGATTAGCTAACAATGAAAAAGGGTTCGTTGGTTTGTTGCTGAGCTCCGCAAACAGCCGAAACAAATAGTTTGACACTTTGTTTCGAAGAACCGCACAAGACATACATTAATTTGTCAAAAACACATTTTTTGGTGTCAAAACAATGTTTTTGAGATTTCTTTCGTAGCTTGCAACGAATTTATGTCGCAAAAAAACCCGTTTAAGTCAAAAGTCTGCCGTCTGCACGGGTCTTTAGAGTTTACCCAACCGAGTGTTATGGCTGTTTTAATACAGTGATCACAGGCTCAAACCCACACCTGCTAATGCAAACGTCATTAATCAATGGTTGTGATTTAGAAACATGTGTGTGCATTGTTCGTTATTGGAGACAACTTCAATTAATATCGCCTTATGACGCTAGTACACTTATTAAAATATCCTTGGCCATGTCTCGGCCAGATGTTCGGAACGTTGTCAACAGGCAGTCAAACATGATCAAATGACAATGACGATGATGATGATGATGATGATGATGATGTTGATGATGATGATGGTGGTTGTGGTGTTAATGGTAACACTGATACTTGACAGTACAATTGATAACTACGGCTAAATTGGATTTGTTTTTTTTAGCAACTACTGGTTTGGCCGAGCTGGTATGGTGTTGGACTGTCGAGTGCCATGCGAATCGGTGCAGTAGGTTCGAATCCCACTTGTGCTCATAAGTGTTTTTCGGGCATTCGCTCTGGGTTGAAGCCGGTACAGGGATAAAACGTCCCATACGCCACGAATGGGATTCGAACCCAGTACCTACGATTCTTAAATCTGAAACGTTTAACTACTGCACCACAGAGACCGGTTCGGGATGTTTAGGAATATTCTTGATTTATAGAAAAATTCCTGATTTTGAGAAAAAAATACCGGATAGTTGGTTAGCATGTATGATATTTAGTTATTGATCGGAAGTAAACACAAGTTAGTAAGAAAGGCGGTCAATCACCAACTCATGCTTGCATGCCTTTCAGGTAATTCTGTCTGATCCGACAGATAATAATCAGTGTGTAACATATTGTTTCGCTAGCAGATTTACACACAAACACACACACACACACGTACGCAGATAGCAATATGACGACCAGCAGGCGTCAAGCCAGTACTATTCTTGACTGGATGGACACCGTGTATTTGTAATACTCTAATTGGCAGTCTACGTCCACTTATTCTGTGCACGTGCAATTACGTGCCTGGATTCGCGGTATTACTATGGTTGTTACAGTAGATACATCTTACAAGCAATTACGTGCCTGGATTCGCGGTATTACTATGGTTGTTACAGTAGATACATCTTACAAGATACACCGGTAATTGTAAATAACAAGACATGGAGGAAGGAAAGAAGGAAGGAACGAACTGACTGGCGGACGGACGGATGGATGGATGGGTAGACGGGTGGATGGATGGATTTATGGATAGATGCATAGATAGATGGATGGATGGATTGATGGATGGATGGATGGATGGGTGTGTGAATGTATGGATGGATGAATAGACGGATGAATGGACATATGGATGTATGGATGATTGGATGGATGGATGGATGGATGGATGGATGAATGGATGTATGGATGGATGGATGAATGGATGAATGGATGTATGGATGGATTTATGTATGGATGGATGGATGAATGGATGGATGTATGGATGTATGGATGGATGGAAGAATGGATGGATGAATGGATATATGGATGTGTGTATGAATGGATGAATGATTGGATGGATGGATGGATGTGTGGATGTCTGTGTGTATGTATGGGTGGATGAATGCATGGATGGATGATTGGATGTATGCATTGTGATTTGATGGATGGATGGATGAATGTTTGGATATTTGGATGGATGAATGGATGGATGGATGAATGAATGGATGTATGGATGGATGGATGGATAGATGGATGTGTGAATGCATGGACGAAATATTGTATGGATGGATGTTTGGATATATGGATGAATGATTGGATGAATTGATGGATGGATGAATGGATGTATGGATGGGTGGATAGATGGATGGATGGATTGTTGGATAGATGGATGGATGTGTGAATGTATGGATGAAAGGTTGTATGGATGGATGTTTAGAGGTATGGATGGATGAATTAATTGATGGATGGATGGATGGTTGGATGAATGGACAAGGGGTAGATGGATGGATGTATAGATGGATGAATGCATACATGGCTCGATGGATGGATGAATGTATGAATGGATAGATGGATGTGTGATGGATTGATGTATGACTGGTTGGAGGGGTGGATGTACGGACGGATATATGGATGAATGAATGGATGGATGTATGGATGGATAGATGATGCTAGGATGGATGGATAGATGTCTAACGACACCCCAGCACGACTAAAGATCGGTATGATCTAGTGAATCTATGCTACACGTGGAGGCATTGCAAACAATAAAAACTTGTTTTTTCATACACCAAATGACGGTGTAAACGGAATACAAATCCGTAGAAACTGAGGTCAGGGAATATAAATAATGCAAGATTAAAACTCGCATCAACAACCGTCATTAGGCGCCTGTACAAAATATATCGAAGTACAAAATAAAATATAGATATACCTACATGGATGACATTTCCTTTTCATTCTGGTTTTATTGTATGTTCATGGAAATACCAAAAACGTGAGAGGTCAAAATACGGAGGTCACAATAAGTGAGGCCTGAGGCCTGAGGCTGTGTATTCGCTGTACTGCTAACAAAGTAAAGTTTGTTTTATTTAACGACGCCATTAGAAACACATCGATTATAAATCAGCGGTTATTGGACGTCAGACGCATGGTTATATTAACACATGGTCACAAGGGAAACCCGCTGTCGCAGCTTCATGGGCTACTCTTACCGAACAACAGCAAGGGGTATTTTATGTGCACTATCCCATAGACAGAATAGCATACACCACGGAATTTGATATCACTGGCTGGAGCGGAAAATAGCCATTAAAATGTTTTGCACTGTGCAGGATCGATCCCTCGACCCACAGGCAGACATTCTATCTCTAGACTAGTTCCCGCTCCACTAACAGCAAGGAATCATTTTCCTGCACTTTCCCAAAGACAAGATAGCATACACCACATTGTTTGATAGAGCAGTTATAGATCGCTGGTTGGAATAGGTCTACGGAGGAGGATCGATCCTTTGACCCATCGAGCCTCAGGCGGATGCTCTTGCGCTGGACAAAGTTTAAGAAGGGTTACATGTATTTAATGTGACACATCGTTTTCCAGTATCTGCATTTACAAATGGCTTTTCATTGTAATTAGTCAAACTGACCGCAGGACACAGTGTCCGTATCGGGTGACCAAGGTCAACTGTCTTGTCAAGTTACGAGCAATAAGGGATAATAGGCATATGAGAGACAGAGAGAGTGAGAGAGAGAGAGAGAGAGAGAGTTAGCAGCCTCCCCACCCCAACCTCTCACACCTACACCTGCCACTAAAGGAGGGGCGGGACTAAGTCTAGAGGTAGATTGTCTGCCTGTGGCGGGATTGGTCGAAGGATCGATTCTCCACAGCGCAAAACATTTTATGGGCTATTTTCCGTTCCCGTCTGTGATACGCGACTGGTTTATCAAATTTCGTGGTGTGTGCTATCCTGTCCATGAGATAATGCACACAAAAGACCACTTCATGTTTTTCGGTAAGAGTAGCCCAAGAAGCGGCGACAGCGGGTTTCCTCTGATACCATGTGTCAATATAACCATGAGTATGACGTCCAATAACCGCTGATTTATGTTACCGTTTTCAGGGGAAAGGAGCGGGGCGTAGCTCAGCTCATGAAACTCGGTGGGTCGAACGATCTAGAAAATTGAACAAATTCAAGGGGAAATATGTTTTATTACATTTAATAGTGTACAATTTAATATTTTTCTTTTGAAGGCAGAGTGAGAAAGGTGTCTCATTAGGTAGTGGAATTTTTAGGGTAAATTCCATTATGACCCCCTGTAACAGTCCAACCCATACGTTCATGTAAGAGAATAATATAATCATATGTACTGAACAGATATTGATCACCACGCCGGGCTATTGGTATATTCAGCGCCAAACAGTGTCAAGAATTGCAGCTTCGTGGAGATTTGTACGCGTTTGTTAAGACGAGACACAAATAGCAATCACCTTAATAGTGTTGGTCCAATACTTCGCTAATTACACACTATGTCGCCGTGTTTTACAATCAAAAGGACATGTTTTATGAGCAGCTACCCGCCTTGGACATAGCCTTGGCATTAACGTTATGGCGGACCGTGACCAAGACAGAGGTGCTTGAACCTTTGGTGGATAAAAGCACTAAAATCTTTCACTTCACTTCTTATGAGCAGAATGTATAGATACTGACATAGGCTCTGTTACGTATCTAAGCTAGTAAAAATAGTCCAATAATCCATAAACATTGACACGTAAATATGAAAGACACAGTCCCGAGTTCTAAAACGAATGCCACACTACGTCTGCAAAAACTCCCTTTATAAATAAGTTGTATTGTCCATCTCTGTATTTGATCCATTAGGAACATTATATGCTATAGTATTTCTGTATATTATTATTATTATTATGTATAATTATAAGTATTATTATTGTTTTACTACCTATGTTTATACATGTTTAGAAGAGCTCCTGTTATCATCTTGTCACTATCATAGTATTTATTCATATTGTCAAATTCCCCCATATGCTGTCGGGTGACGGCCTGGGTGTATTGTATTAAAGGTTCATTCTCATGACAAATCACAGAACGGAAGCAACATTACGTTACATCCTGACAGCTTCCCGGTGACGTTGCACGCAACACGCGCACTCGATTGCATGCCCTGGGTCCGGTTACGGTGGATCACCACCTCCACACTTCTTTCTTACCAACTGTATGTCTCCTCCGGCAATTAGTTTGTTTCGGCTGGAGGACATCTAACCTTCACGATTGCAAAGTGATTGATTTTCCTGCCAGTGTTAATTGAAATACGCATGTAATGGATTACAAATGACGAGATCAATACAATTAGAATCTTGTAGCGGCTGAACATAACAATTTTATTTCTTACTCTGTCCACACTGGAGTTCTTCATGCTGAGACCGTGTAATTAAAATGGTGTCTCGCTTTAATCCATCATTTGCCTTGAGTTCACGCACACATGTGGCAAGTAATCGCGCATCAAGCAAGACCATCTGCTATCTGCCGTCAACGTGGTTTAGAGGTCAACTGAAGATCATGTTTCTGGTATTTACTGTTAAGATTAAACGAATCCTTCATTTGTTCTGGTGTTAATAGTATAGAGGCTACTCCCCGAGTGTTGTTTTGCAATATGAGTTGACACAAGTATAAAATCCGAGGCTTGCTGGGGGATTTGCTATATTTATCAACGTGTACGTGTAAATTATGGTATCATAAAACATGACGTGGATAGGGGTGAGACGGGGGTGAGGGGCGAGATATTCGTTTTATCATTCATTCTGTCTAACTACGATAATTATTACTAGAAATTTAATGAAAATTAACACTTGGTACATGTATGTTTGGCTCAAAGGCATGACGTCATAGCAGAACAGAACAGAACTGTGTTACACTCAGATCACCACACGGTGATACATAGAGGCACATAAATGTACACTATAAGACGATATGTATTCATCGTGAAGATATTTGTCTTCACATTTCGCCGAGAGGATTTCAATACTTCAACTTTCCAATATTTAATTTGAGGCAATTTACCATTGAATCACCTGCCACTGGGAATGGTCAGTCCATTTTATAAACAAATCAAACAAAATTAATAGGTTCTTGCCATTCAACATATTTACCAACAACTAAATTATAGTTATTTCATTCCCAAAGGGGAGGTGGGGGCATAACTCGACGCAAGAGCGGATGATCCGATCGATACTCGTCAATGGACCAGTTGCGTGATTTTCCACTCCAACGACTGGTCCATCAAAGGTTGTCATGTGTGCTATTCTGTCTATGGGAAAGTACACATAAAATATCCTTTGCTGCTATTTAGTCTTCTTTGCGTTCGCCGACTACACTTCTAAATTTGATTGTACGATGAAGAGCATCGTCCTCTCTAGGTCCTCCTTGTTGCCGTAGAGCTTGATGGCAAGAGATTATTGGTGAGGTTAGATCTCCTACCTGGTCTTCTGCTGCTACGGACATCTCTGGTCTTCTTGGCCCGATTTGCATGTAGGCGAAGGGGCAAGGCGGAACTGTCTGTGAGCTGCTATTCGGCAAGAGTAGCCTATATTGCGGAAACTGGTTCCTTCTGTGATCAACTCGATATAACTGTGGCAGTGTGGGGTTTTTAATAGCCACAGATGCGGCTCCATCACCAATGAGTACTTCGCAAGTCGCATTGTGTAGGTGTACTCCACCTGCACCGGCCAGTGTCCTATAACTTGTTAACAAAGGCCGTAGTATGTACTGCCCTGTCTGCGTGTAAACGATCAATTGCTGCTTAGCAAGAATGATCTGGTTTCTTCTCCCATGCTAACACTCACATCGGTCTTGGGCGGGCAGGCAGGCAGGCAGGCAGGCAGGCAGGCAGGCAGGCAGGGCAGCGTGCTTGAACCTTAACATAAGCTCGTAAATAAGTCATAACGAACTAACTAATTAACTAACTAGTAACACACAGTAGAAATAACAGCACCACAGTAAAATTGTTTATTTTGTCAGTGAAAACAACTTTGTACCAACTCATTTCTACAATAAATATGTACAAAACTTGCATCAATTTGAACCACGATTATACACAGGCAAGACTGAACAGTGTTTCACGATAAATCCTTTTCAGGAAAGTAAATAGTTTTGAAACTAAAATAGATGAAACACGCTACACAAAAGTAAATTGCATACATGCTGTTTTGCACTTCGTTTTGATTACACTGTTAAGGCATTACTTAGAACTTGACATTTGTTTTGCATATATATCATTTGATGGCAAGGAAGATGGGCGTATTGAGTTTACACACAATGCTGTGAAGAAGAGTTAGCTCGAAATATCGTTTATTACAATGTGCATCTCGGTTGATATACTAAAGAAAGAATTGTTCTGTAAATTGATGTGTTTTTTAAGTATAGAATATAATTTAAAAGACAAACACAGCTAACGTTTAATCTTTGTTTATGACATACACTGTAGTTCTATAACCTACCAACATAATCCCTCCATTATATCAAGCCATGCAATGTTGATGCATATTTTGTTTATCGATTGGTGCTCCGTGAATAATGTAGGAATTTATACTTACGATATTGTATGTTTTACGTTTCCGACACCATTTGAAACATTTTGCATTCGTCAGGCAAATAAATCAATTCGTTATCAGGTGGCGGCCTTCCTGGCTTAATGTTTAGACCGCCGGCGTTAGACTAGTAGGTACTGGGTTCGAATCCCAATCGAGGTAATGGTCCCAATCCAAGTTCCAATTGGTAAGTAAACACCTCTTACACCGGCCAGTGTCCCACTGCTGGTTAATAAAGGCCGTGGTATGTACTGTCATGTGTGGGATCCCTTGCTGTTTAGAAATAAGCTGCGGATTGCATCACTCTCGTACTAACACTAACTTTAGTTCTGGACAGGCGGTCGAGCAAGTTTGAACATTAATTGGATATAAGCACGTAAATACGTTTTAACTAACTTATATGAATGTCCAACGTGGACTCCATAATTATATTATTAAATCGTATATATGCGACAGTACCTCAGTACCTGGGATGTATAGGGTAATAAGTGTAACAACAACAACCGTAGGTTTATCATTAGTTCTGAAATAATAACGTACTTTAAATATTCGATACATGTATGACATTTCAATTAGAAACAAAACTTTCGATCGTCAATTATCTTCCTCTTGTTTGTGTTACCAGTCGGATAATCATTTAGAACACACAGTATAATTACGTACCCTATAAAGGCACACTATCGAGTTTTAAGAAGGATGTCACCGTACATGCGCATCTAATGGTATTTGTAGCAAATGCGGGAGCGGGACGTAGTCTAGAGGTAACGTGTCTGCCTGTGGCGGGATGGGTCAAGGGATCGATCCTCCTCAGCACCAAACATTTTATGGGCTATTTTCCGTTCCAGCTTTTGATCAACGACTGGTTTATCAAATTCCATAGTGTGCATTATCCTGTCTATGGGATAGTGCACATAAAATATCGCTTGCTGTTATTCGAAGAAGAGTAGCCTATGTGGCGGCAGCGGGTTTTCTCTGTGACCATGAGTCAATATAACCATGCGTCAGACGTCCAATAACCGCTGATTTGTAATCGATGTGTTCCAGTGGCGTCGTTAAACAAACAAATTTTATCTTGTAGCAAACGTCTGGCTAATAGAACATTTCTTATCTATTAAAGCTAAGACACGCAGACAATCTGATGTCATTAATCAGGCTACCTGTGTCATTCCTCAAAGTTTCATTTCATTATTTAACTCAGTTTGTTATGACATTAACATCCCTATCTGACTGGTGCGCCTTTCATACCGGTCCGTCCTCCCAATTAACAGGAATGCCATTGAACCATGTATGATTGAAACCACTATGCAGTGAATTGACCTCAGACATTTTAAAAACTGTCACGTTTCTGTGAGCTTCACTGATGACGGGGCAACCCTTCACCAGCTTGTTGATAGATGCAATCGATAGTGTCCCAATTGTGGAAGTCAAAACAACGTCACATAGCCGCACAGAAAAATGAAACCGGTCTTAAATTATATAGGCTCTATATATAGCCTGTCGACCAATCTCTCCGCCGAAAAAAGACGGAATAGATATTGTTTAAACCAAGTCCAGTAGGAAGCAACCTACCTGATCACTGCCTATGTTCTGGCGTCAATAAATTATTTTTTTTAAAAAATAAAAAGATAAAAAAATGTTATTTGAACACACACACACAAAATGTCCAGTAGGATAGCAAGTCTTGTAATATCGTTACATAATGTGTTAAATAATAAAATGAATGTTTACGGAATGAAACGAATAGCCTGATCTATAAAACGAGATATTAGCTACAACTTAGTGTTAGAGATGATGTAACAAAACAAAAACCTCCTAAACTATGTGATACGAGGACATAAACACAGTTCTATTCCCTTCTGGTCATGGTGCATGTCATGGTGCATGTCATGGTATTTGTCACGTCCGTCACGAGTGTTTCTCTTTGCTATGTAAATAGATGCAAATATTATCAATATTTTTCTTGTACTCAAAATTGAAATTCCTAACAGTTGAATTATCTAACAATAATATGAAAAATGATGAAAAACAATCGTGACGGACGTGACCAATACCATGGAATACTCCTTATATGATTTTACAATGCGAGAAAAGTTCAATGTAACATTCAAATTTCACAACATGTATATCGCTTAGCTTTTATTCTGCCAGCTGCGAGATAAAGATAAAGTTTGTTTGTTTAACGTCGCCACTGGAACATATTGATTATTAATCCACGGTTATTGGATGTGAAACGCACGTGTATATCGATAATTAGTCACAGGAAACCCGCTGCCGCTCTATAGCTAGGCTACTCTTCTTGGAATAACAGCAAGGCATCTTTTATGTGTACTTTCCAAAGATAGGCCATTCGTGGATCACTGGTTGGAACGGGAAAGAACCAAACTGGTTCTCTGAGGAGGATCGATCCTTTGACCCATTGCGCCGCAGCGGACGCTCTATTGCTCTCAGCTATATGATTTTAAATACGAGAACAGTTTAATGAAATCAATGTAATCAATGTGCGATTCGAATTTAGTAACATACACTGTATATCACTTTAGCTTTTGTTCTGCTAGCGAGAATGTGAACAAAGAACTAAAATTAATCAAATTTAATAAATTATATTAATACATGCATCATAATAATATATCTATAGCATACATATTTTATATATTGTTGACATGGAAATTATAGCCTGCATGATATTTCAATAAACGTTGTTTTGTCTCACATGGAATTAACAACGAACATTGAATTAATATTACTGTTTTAAATATTTATTTTCCATCATATCTTTTTCCCTCTAATGCTCACTTTTTCTCTCCCAGTCATTTCTATTTCTATATGTTTAAAGCACCACCACCACGTCCCTCCTCTCTCTCCCTCCCTCGACTACTCTCTCTCTCTTTCTCTCTCTCTCTCT